>NW_019091480.1:66379-117044 GCF_001949145.1 Acanthaster planci | reverse complement strand
TAGCTACCAACAAGAAGCTCGTGCTCGCACGATGCCTCTCGTTGAAGCCGTCTCGGAATTTGTTCGTCAGCTGCGATCTAGTGGCATGTAATGGTGTCATGCGACGGACCACGAAAACGAAAATGTCGACTAGACTACATCTTCGTGAACAAGAAATGGACACGTCTGATACGCAAGGTATGCAACATCAAACCACAATATGTTCGCTCAGACTTGTAACGTGTACACTCAGTCTTAGAAGATCGTCCATCGCTTTGGCTTGCTCTGAGAACGCCTGCCATTACGACAGCGTTTTATTGACGAAGCTTTCCGAAAGCTCGACCGAAGACCAGACTACACGGCCTATGTTGAATCAGACACATGGCAGCTAAAGTTCTGCCCAACCGTCGCCTCACACGGAGAGTATTATACCCAGCAAGAAATGAGACCGAGGGGTACCCCCCAGCATGTCCTATCCCCATACACATTCCAGACTATTGTTACTTAACACATCCCCCAAGATGTCTGAAAGGAATTCCCCAGATTCCCGCGAGACAACGACCAACACAAAGCAGGGGGGGGTTCTCTACGTCTCATACCTTGCTGCGTATGGAGAGCATGTTTATGGATGCAGATCCAGAGGTAGAACAAGCCAGATGTCAACTCAATGCTGTTCTCTAAACAAATGCAAATTCAAATCACCGACATTGGGAGGTGAACCTCGAGAACACGTACGCAGGACGGAGGAAAGAGCTCATACATCAAATAACCAACTAGATTTCACAACACTATGAGGCAGGACGAAGCCAAGTGGTCTGGCGAGCTATTGATAAGATGACGGGCAGAAACGTGCGACCCACTCGTCGCAGCTGAGTCCATAGAAGACCAGCTGTCGAAGATAGCTGGCCACTTTCTTGGGCTCTTGAATATCTGGCCCCTTGAACTGGATCTGTCGCTGCCTGGACCGTTGCCCTTGGCACCAAACATCAATGTCAGCGCCATCACAATTCACGCACTCCACAAGGCTGCCCTACAAACCCCATCTGGGAAAGCTGCAGGTCTCGATGAGCTGCCATCCGGCATCGTTGGCGTCCTTCCGCTGTTGGATTGCGTTCTACCCATCATAAACAACATGCTGGCTGGCGACGAACCTCCATCATCGTCGCAATTCCCCTAAAGGGAACAGTACACCCCTCACCAATCAGTGCGGCCTCAGTCTCTTGTGAGTCCATGCTAAACTCTGCAAATGTGTGCTATTGATCTGCCATCTGACCACCGAGTCGTAAGCTGCTTGCTTGATATGTCCAGACCGGCACGTGTCAAGAAGAAAATTAGATGTCGAAAGGTTTGTATCATATCGTTAACATGGATGGCTTCAAACGTATATTAGCGATTCATCCCTGTAGCAGCATCCTGCAAATGGAATTGATAACATTGTGGATGAGCTTATAAGTGTTCATACTAACATCACTGACAGCCATGCCTCTCAGGTTCACTGGAACATCATTTTACGTCCCCACGCGCCTTGGTACACTGAGTCTATTCATGTAGCGACACGAGAAACGTCGACTAGAGCGACTTTTTTGAGCAGTTGGGATTTACAGTGCACAAACAGTATTATAAGGAACAGGGCAATGTCTATAATGCCATGCTTAGCAATGCCAAGTCTTTGTATCATCGAGGACCAACTTCTGTGTGCTCTTGACAACAGGAGAGGCTTTGTTGGTGCTCTTAGACTACTCATCTGCCTTCGACACCATGAATTATCAAATCCTTCCGCAAGGTCTGGAGTCAAAATACGGCATCCAAGGAACTACGCAAATGGTGTTCCTCCTACCTGAAAGATCGAACTCAAAGCATGTCAGTATATAAGCCACTTGTGAGTTAAATTTAAATAAATCTGCTAAACTCGAGTTACGAGACTTCACATAAACGTAGAAATTTGAATTCCCCAGACTAAAGACACTGTTGCTATACCTCGTGTTTCGAGGCAAGCTTTTGAATTGCGACCACCATCTCTGGAATGGACGGGTTCCTTTCTGCCCTTGTTATCCATTGAGAACAGTGTATTGTAAGCCGTCTCTTATGTAACTAAACAAAAGCTTGCCCCGAACACGATGTATTGCAACAGTGTTTTTAGTATGGAGAATTCAAATTGTTATATCACGTGAATTTAATGGACTAAGTGTACCAGATTCTATTCAAAGTTAACTCGCAAAAGGCTTATTCTAGAGGCGGAATCAGCTAATGTCATGATCAATACGGGAGTAGCACAGGGTTTGGTCATGGGTACCCTGCTGTTAGTGTTATACATTGCGCCACTGGTAGATAATTGCACATGGCATACAAACCATGTTCTACGCTGAAGACATCCAACTGTACATGTATGTCAACCCTGGTCCTGAAGAGAGACACGACTCAGTGTGTAAGATGCAAGAATGCATAGACGACGTGTATTCCTGGTCTTCTGCCTGCAAACTGGCCCTTAACAGCCGTAAAACGGAGTCTACACATCACTTCAGGGTTAACTCAAGTTTGAACTATGGTCTTTCGGATCCACCATCATTTGCTGTGGGACAGCATACTGTCCATCCTAAAAAGAAGGCGAAGAGTTTGGGAATTATTGTTGATCGCAACCTTTCAATGACCGACCATGTCAAAAGTATCCGTCGTGCGTCTTTAGTTCGTGCCCTTTGTGGCATTGGCAGATCAGACAACACCTTGATGACGATACCGCTGTTAAACTGGCCCATGCCTTTGTTAAATCTAGCCGCACTTTGGCAACTCACTTCTCTTCGGTCTACCAGAATCAGATATAGGCAAGTTGCAAGGTCTGCTAAATAGTGCGGCCAGACTTGTTGCACGCACTCTACGATGCCAACATATTTCTCCCATCCTGCAATCCCTTCATTGCCAGTAAAACAACGGTCGATTCACAAGATTCACCTCTTGACTTAAAATAGCCTAGAGAACAGGACTTTCTTACATTACTGACATACTGCAAGAGTACAAGCCTCTACGGCTGTTGCGATCTTCATCGAAAAATCTTTCAGCATCTAAAGCTCCTGCATCCACCAACTGCTGTGACCAGCGAGCACTGTATACCGCACCATACCTCTAGAAAAACTTGCCAGACAGTTTAATCATTGCTTATTCTCTGACAACATTTAAACGCCTCCGGAAGACTCATCTTTTTAAAGTGAATCTTATTTTTCTTTTTCAGTTGTAACCCCTCAACTTACACATTTTAGTCGTGTGGTTTTGCCCCGCTCGACTTTTGTGTTATGTTTTATGTTATCGTATATATTTCAATATGTACTATTTTATTGTATTTTATTTATTTTTTTATTTATGGTTGAAAATCTTTCCATTCTTCTGATGAGGCCCTTTGGTGTATGTAATACAATTCGTGTCAACTCAAGTCAAGTTATGCAACATTTATTTGCTTAACTGCCTCTTAACAGTAGTATTTTAAGCTTGCTTCACTTCTGTTGTATTCTATTTTAACATCAGAAGGTTTCCTTCATTTTAATTTGGAACTTTCTTTTAATTTGGTTCTTATCAGTTAGTTACTTAATCATAATTGTCCTTTATCTTGAAAAAGACTCAGTAAAAGTTGTTATATAAAAATTGTTGTTATTGTTAAATACGCAGTAATCAACAAGACATATAAAATCACAATGAAAAACGATTAGGCTATTTACGTATAACAGCTTGTTCAAGAGCGCACATTCGTTGTCCTGGAATCTGCATTGAAAGACAAGCTGTGTTTCTCCTTCTGACAGTTATACCGTGTATACCACTGACGATGTATACGTGTATAGATATGCCGATACTAACGTACAATTTTAATGATGTCACGCCCAGTGAAGAACATCCTAATCTTGATCCACCGTAACGAAAATAAATCTGTGCTGTTGAAGAACAGCTGTTTTCTGGCGTAATTCACTCCGTGACCCCTACGACTATTTCGTGATCGCAATCAAAAATTGTTCTTGTTTCTAAACCCAACTTCCAGTTTTGAAGAACTAGATTTTTTCCACGTTTGTTGAACACCAGGTACTCATTTGTTTCCATTGTCTCTATACATGCTGAGGTTGTTTTCTTTGTTGCTAATTCTTGTTTGCACCGTTGATTGCGTATTTGGATCCTTATGCATCCATACACATTTGAAAATTAGACTTGTGATGTATCATTTCGCTATATAGCGATTACATTGTTTATGCACTGAATATTTTAGTAAAGGTAAAGCAAATGAATTTTTCGTATATAACTATTTGTACAAAATATGCAGTCCTCTTGAGTGTATCAAAACTATCCAAGTTTTCAATTGCATTGAAAAGTGCTCTTCTTTATATTACTGAGGGCACTGTCAAGGAAACGCAGTCGTTCATGGATTTTCTATTCAGAAAATATGTTATGAAGACCCGAGATACAAACGCGAGGTCCTCCAACTACATCCATTTCGATTTCCTCTTCAGTTTTTGAGAAAAGTTGCTTGTAACAGCAAGTATCATTTTCTTGCAAACCAAATGGACACCAAACTAGCTCTTAAAATGCACAACAAAAACGAAGCTACGTTACTTACATGTAAGCCCTTAAAATTTAAAACCATTCAGCTTTAGAAGGCCATCTTTCAGTGAAAACAAAACACTTGGAATAGGCTTAATACTTCTAGTTGGAAACCTTTTTAATGCTCTCTGGAATCTTTCTAATCTTTTTCTTGCTATTCTTAGTAATTTTAGGAAAACATGCTCCCCTCCTTGCAAAGCTGCGATGTGAAGAAATATCTTCATTGAACCAAATTAGACAAGAATGACATCTTTGACACTACTGTCTGTAATCTTTTTATTGCATAGAGTTGCACGTAAAAAATCACTGAGCCTGCCCCTTTTGCTTCCCCCGAGGTCATCCTGCACGTATTTTGCCCATAATCGGGCAGCAAATTCAGCTGTCGGGGGGAAATGCACGATGACGCACTGGATTGGAAAGAGTAGAATTGCATTAGCTTAAAAGCCACTCACCGTCATCAACAATTGTCGTGCAGCCGCATTGTCTCTTGGGAATATTGTCATCTCAAGTTTTTAAAGCGAGCAATAATACACGAAGACAGGTGTATTGTATATTGCATTTCGCCCTTGCCATTAAATTTGTGTGTCGAATGGGCAAGTAGAGGCTATTTAATCTGAAAAAGGTGCATGTTGGAATGAATTTAAGTCAACAGATATTTTATACAAGCATACATGCTTATGCCTTGTAATTTTATTCGTCTTTGCGTGTGCCCTTGAAAAATGAAATTGGGAATATCATCTGTAGTCATAGTAATTTATATTTATGTAGTGCATTAATAAAAGGCTTGCAAAAGAACAAATTCTCAATGACCTCTTACTTAAAACAGCAGGAAATAAAATGATTCCACAAAATATAAAACTTTGTGTATCACAAATTCACAAGGAGTAAAATCTACATTAGCACGAACCAGAAATGATAACATACTCAGTTACATTGAACAAAAATTACAAGCAGATAGACACGCTGATACCTGTTGTCTCGTTGGTTTGTTCAATGTTTGCTGCTTCTGCTAGTGTCTTCTTTGTAGGGACCAGGCACTTTTCTTAAATTCCACCCTTGACATTGTTAACCCATGGCCCAAAAGAAAAGAAATTGCTTGGTGATAAGGAAACGTCTGCTGTCTGACTTTGCAATAGCGATCAGCTTAGCAATCAGCCTCCCAAAAGGGGATCAGCTTGAACCCAGTCTTGTTTTTCTCTCTCTTTAGATGGATACATGTATATATAGAGAACCTTTTCGCCCACGTGACCAGGTACTGCAGCTAGGATTGAATCTCGGAGTCGTTTATTAAATTATGTACGGGGTTCAAATCTGAGAAAGTATCTGTTGCTATGTTATGATCTTCAATTGGGGACGGATATTCTGTCTGTTCTTGTGGGTTTCCATATACTGTACAACAGTGCGTTGATAAAGATTGGTTTATCAGCCCCTCCCTCTCAAGTAGCCCTCCCTTGTTAGAGTTGGACGGTAGGCTGCATTGACAAGGGAATATTAACATGAAAGTGGTGAATTTTAGTATTGAGTCCCTGGCAATAATGTATGAACTTCAATCTTCAATGAGATGGGTACATAAACCTGAGACGAGCCAAGCATTAAATTAATATTGTCCCACAGGGATGAATCTGATTCTAAGCTCTTTTAACCAAAGAAATAACTCCTTAAACTGCTTCATTTTAAGCCCAATAAAAACCACTTGATATGCCCAATGGTGACAAAAACATGTTTGCTTTATTCACCCCAAATTATGTTTTTGAACCCTGAGAATCCTGCAATTCTGTGCAGTTCGCTAACGTGATTACGATCGATACAATCGGCCTGCTAACGCGCCACGTTGGGTTGCATCGCGCACACAAAGAACACCTTCTGCCATACATGAAGTGCGCCCTCTGTCACATAAGATGTACGGTCGCAACAGCCGCCCCAAAATTGAAAGTGAAATTTGAACATCCAAAAAGATCATACATTTATAACTTACACAGGTCAAACAGCAAACCTTAACCTGAACCAGGAACGGTATTATCAAACTGGATGGTTATCCTAAGTCAAACTGGAAACTCTGACGGGGACCGATCCCCGGCACAGCAAAACCTGTGACACATCTGGAGCATTCTCTTCATTACACCTTGCAAGTTTCACCAGTTGCACAACAGGACGTCTGTATTCCCGACTACCTACCTTGACCGTTACTGCTTTGACTCGATTGTCCCTACTGGGAAAAATCTCTTAAACTCTGCTACTGGCCACTGCGAGTGGGTTAACTGAACGTCAGAAATCAAGACAACATCCGCAATTGCCACATTGTCTACCTCTCGCTGCCACTTGTAGTGTGTTTTCAGGGTAGGTAAATATGACTTGGTAAATTGGCGCCAGAACTTATCAGCCAAGACTTGGCTATGTCGCCAGCTTTGACTACCCTTCAACTCTACTTCATAAACTATCATAGGTAAAGCGGGATCTCGCTGCCCCATCAGGAGAATGTTTGGGGTGATGAGATCAACATCTGCGATTTCGGACAAGGCATAGGCCAACCAAGGGATTTAGAATTCATAATGCCTTCAGCTTCAATAAACACAGTTCGTAGGACTGCCTCGGGTACAACACAGTCTCCGATCGCAGCTTTAAGTGCCCCTTTAACGGATACGCTCCCAGAGCTCACTAAAGTGAGGTGCATTGGGGGATTGAAGCGAAACTCAACCTTAAAATCGGCAAGTCTTACCAAGTCAGGTTCCATCCTTTTCAAGGCCTACTGTATCTCTGAGGAACCCCCCAACAAATTTTGTTCTGCAGTTAATACTATACACTTCGTATGGAACTCCTCTACGGGATATGAACCGTCGAAACTCCGTGAGAAAGTGATCTGCATCAATGTATTCTACAATATCCAGGTAGGCAGCTCGAGTGGTCGTTTCTCTTGTCTACCAATCTTCACATTAACTGGACCAAAATAATCCATCCCTGTGGAATAAAAGGGTGGTTTGTGAAGTCGGAGACGTGATTCAGACGTGATTCATACAAGGAACGTCAGGTCTATTCCGCCATCGTCTGCAATCAGTACATGCCCGAAGGACACCTTTGACAGACCTACGTCCTTTTGAAATCCAGAATTTGCGACGAAGATCGGCAAATACCTGTCCAGTTCCAGCCTTTCACGGTCACTTACAGTTTTGCCATGTCAGTAACCTGCTCAGTCAAACACAAGAAATAAATGTCTGATTCAAAACTCTCTTATTTACAAAATATCAAAATGTCAGTTCTATCGGTATACAACCAGTCAGCAATTATCAATCACTGTAATTGATTTTAATGACTTGATATTAATCAAAGTTTAACAATATTCAGTGACAGCAATACTCAAGTGTTGATTTAATCCAGGTTCTACCGTGACACGTAGCTGACTACCCTCCACTATAGGACCTTCAAAATCCTTGAAGTCCTCCTCTTGGCAAGGCCAAGTTCCTGGCAGGTCGAGATATCGTACTGAGTTACTCTGTGGCCCACTAAGAACTCTGTCAGCCACCTAAGTATCGAAATAAATAACCCAACTTTCAATAATCGCACCTTCCTAAATGAATTAAACATTTTTCAAGAAAGCACACTCTATTTCAAATAGAATTGAACTTACAGCTAGTTGCTTCTCTTGGCACCTTGAGTCTTCGCCCGTTGCCTGGCCCAAACGTCTCCTCAAACAGTGCCCAAAATTGGCAACAAGATTCACACTGAATCTGCTTGCAACAGCACTCATCAATCATACAGCGGCAACACGCAGCTTATTGTAGCACACAGCAAAATATAGTAGCACGCAGCACACCACCAAGTTTGAATATCAAACTTGAGAAATTCAATCTGGGCGTTGGCCAAAGGCAATAGCTACGCTAGCAGGGCTAATGATGCATTATCTCTAATGTCTGGTGAGACTCCGGCATGAGCAGTTCACCCAAGCTTAAATATACCCTGGCTTAGCAACAATGCACCAACCTAAATCTATTGTTCTGACCCAAATTTGACTAGCTATGGCCCTACTGGAATACTAGATGCACTGAAGTAAAGAATGCTGACCCTAAGGAGTTTAGTGACCAGGTGATGTGAAGCCAGGACTACAGGGTGAGGTTTTAGAGTGTTCACCTCAGACTTCTGTAATTTCTTGAGGCGGCCACAAACTCTTATCAGTTGTGTTGTGTCATCAAATTCGGAAGACAGCTCCAGAAGGCGACTGTTCCGGTGAAGTTCCTCACCATTAGAGAGTGTGGAGACTTCAGCCTTGAAGCTGTCAAGTTGAGCACGGTGGAGAAGCTGGATTTCGGCCTCACGTATTTGATCTGGAGTGAAAGTATCCTCTGTCTTCTCTTCCTCAGAGAAGAGCTGACCCCCTAGGGTTCTTACTGCATCACTCCGAGTACCGCATCCGACAAAGTCTCGCCCAGTTGCTGCAGAAACCGTCAACCCACAAAAAACATTGGCCTTGAACTCAACGGTCTCTACGGAAGATGTCGCGGGTCTGTGCAAGGTCTGTGCTGTCACTCTGCCACTCCTCTGGAGCGTCTAGTAACCATGACGGTTCATGGCTCCGCCTGGATCCCGACCCCAACTCCCAGATATGTAACCCATGTGTGATATCATCCGCTTGGTTGCGTGTGGAACAAACACAACGTCATTCCATACCGTCTGCCAAGGACTGAATCTCTGCAACCCGAGTTCCCACAGACAGCTTAAAGCGGCATGAATCAGATTGAATCCATGTCAGAGCTGTTGTTGAGTCACTCCACATGACTGTATATTTGATTTTGATTGTCAGTGCCTTGAGGACGACTCGGACAAGCTGGGAACAAAGGAGTGCGGCCATTAATTCCAGGCGGGGCATTGACAGAAGGCCCTGTGGGGCCACCCGACATTTGACGATGACAAAACTCAAGTGGATACCTCCTTGATTGTCTACCGAACAAAGAGGCATCACAAAAGTCAGAGGCATCACAAAAGTCATGTAGAGATCTTTCAACACTTGCACTGTCTACCTGCAGTGGCGTGTAGCAGCGTTGGGGACGAACTTCTGGAATCTGATCTAACTTCGAACACCACTCTTCCCACCTGCCTTTGATATCAGGATTAGATACTGGGGCAGCCCAATCCAGCTTGTCCTTCCAGAGGTCTTGAACGATTAGTTGGCCCTAGCGGTGAACAGCGCAATGTCTCCGAGAGCCTCAACTTGCTTGCTAAGACCCTCAGCGCTGTGCGCTTGGTGAGTAGACCCTTATCTGGAGCCTTGGCGGGATGGAAGAGTTCACCAGTGTTACAATCCCAGTGAGGTCCAAGAGCGGGTTCTGGTTCTCCACCTTGCTGATCAGGCCAAAGAGAACGGACCGAGTGGTTTGATCTAGCTTCTGGGGGGAGTTGACCAAGGACAAAATCTTTGGCCTCCTGCTCTGAGTCTCGACTCGCAATTTGGTTGTCCACATACGTTTCTTGTTTGATAGTCTTCAGGACTGCGGGTTTTTGCTGTTGTTGGTCCTTGGCGTCCTTCTGCAGGGCAACTGTAGCACAGCATGGGCTCCATATAGCCCCAAAGAGAAGAACCGTCCACTACATTACAACCCAATTATGAAGACCCTCATCCCACCAAAGAAACTGCAACATACGTTGGTCTTCAGGAGGTAGCTTGACTTTATGAAACATGGCAGTGATGTCACCTGTCACTGCGACACAACCCTGACGAAACTGCAACAGCATCTCCACCAATGATGGACTCAGGGTGAGACCGGCAAGTAACTCGATTCAAATTTCGACCAGAAAACTCGAAGGAATAGGTGGAAAGTCTATCCTTACCACCGCTGTGGAGTACATGGCAAGGGATATACCATCCTCCTTGTTGTTTTGTTGTCAACTTATCTGCTGGGCCGAGAACTTTAATCAAGCCTTTTCCTTCAACTTCTGTATGTTGATCTGACAAAACTCTTTCATTTCTGGACCACGGTCGATCTCTCTCCTGTTGGAGTATGCAAGGGCCTTTACAGCCTGTGGTGTACTTGAGGGTCCTAAGTGACCTGGCTTCCACAACAACAGAGTCTTCGTTCTGTGTATTCAATCTCCCTTAGCCCGTTTGGACTTCTCTTCCAAAGTACGGATAGCCAGTTTTTCGTTTTTGGAGCGAGTTGCATCCTTCTCATTGACGTGAGGTAATTTATCTATTGAAATGAACTTCTCCATCATTAGATGCAGCTTCATTTCGGGTTTAGTGAAAGATGTTAACAGTATGTTTTTACTGGAAGTCGCCTAGCCAGGTTGCTGTGGTCCCTGATTGCCCTGAACAATCGAACTGAACAGAGTTTCGACTGCAACAGGGGAGCTGTTCTTGGGGCCTGTACGAATTTCAGACGGCAGGATTAATTCAATATGACGGCACCAATCAATACCAAAGGACGAGCCTTCCTTGCGGTAAACAAGGATAACCCACGCAAATGTGGCCACCTGGACTGAAGTTTCTCGGCCGAGACAATGTAGTCAATCATTTGCAAATCTGGGGCAGAAAAGGCACAGTTCATTGTTGTATTTCTAGGCAGGATTCCCTGTGGCTGAAAAAGCAAAATTTACACATTTACCATGTCAATCAGTGTCTCCTGTCACTGTCTCAACTTGAAGAGTCTCGTCCTGGCGTTGCAGCTTGCAGCTTCACAAAGTATCATCGTGCGTGCTGCGCACTCATCGAGAACTCCGTAGATGTCAAGCTTTCCAGCTGGACCATACACCATCAGGCGTACAACTTTAATCAAGACGTTTTGACTGTAATCCAATTTTCGATTTGGCCTGACAAGAAATCACATGAAAGAACCCTTATCACTAACCCCTAAATCAAGTTAGACAACATCATGCAAACTTGTGCGATGGTCACTGTTGCACTCCTTATATTTCTTTGGAAACTGACACTCATTGTCATGTCTCTTATCACACCTCTTACAGCGACGGCTGTCTTGAAGCCATTTACCCTCGGCTATAGCAGGAAACTTGGTGAATATCTCGCACGTTTCTAAATAATGGCCTGACTCTTGACCTTACAGTAAAGGCTTGTAACCCTTTTGGTGGACCAGAAGTGCTGCCTACGGTGGACGACTTTCCAGGAGAACTCTTCTCAGCTCCCTTTTCAAAGTGTGATATGGAGGAGGTTGTTCCTTGGTGAACTTTTCTGAGTCAGATGTCTCCTATCTAGATTCTTGCTTGGTTTGAACTTTTTGGCCCTTTCTAGGAGGGTTATTCTGCTGGTCCTGTTTTTCTTCAAGCTTATCGCTCAAGTGCTAAATTTGAACCAGATTTCTTCGCCACATCTTTGACAAGAACTCCTTATGGAGCCTCTCAGGTAACTTCTTTATGAGCTCAACTGCATATCGATGATGCTTCAACTCCACCTCCAGCTTTGGCTTCTTGGTTGCCTACACAACTGTCACCAACTCGTCTGAGAAATCTCGGAGACCTGCCCAGTCATTGTGAGATAAGGAAAGATCGAGGTTTTAATTGACTAAGCATTCCCTGAACTATCTGGCCAGGACTTGCAAAGGCCTTATCAAACTGTTTGATGGTAGTTGCATATGCATCATCCCCAAGATTTGGTTACGGTTGGTCATTGCTGGTGGTCTTCCTCCCAGGTGAGTCCGTAGGTTGGCGAATTTAGTTACTTTTGGAAGTTGGTGGTCTGGCCGATTCATGATGCAATCCCATCAGGGCCTGAAAGTGACATACTGTTTTGTATCATGCTCCTTTTCAAACTTGGAATATCCAATTTTGGTAGACTGTCCCACATTCGGCAATCATAGCCTAGCACACTGGCCCACACTGGGGCAGGACTCTGCTTCAGGTTGGCTGCAGGAACGGTGGGTATTTCCCCTTCGTTGGAATTTCCGCTGTTTGAAGAACCATTAGAATCACTGTCTGATAGATTGTTATCCTGACCAGAGTTACCTGTGATACTTCCTTCTTTCTCCTTCTCATTGGTGTTGCTGACGTCTTCAGGGAGTTTACCTTCTTTGGAATTCTTTGACCTCCAATTTGCTGTTTGAGTAGGAGTTGGATGGGAATTACTGTGACCAGCATTCACTGGCACACGGACTGCTGAGGGCTGAGTTATCACAGATAATCCGCTAAATGCACATTCTATGGCACAACTGAGTTAGGGACAAAGAAAGGCACACTTGGGTAAAATTTTAGTCGAGTTGACTCAGTTACACAGCTGACACCTGCCGCCCCATCAGAAGTGCGGAGTTGCATTAGACTGGCCGACGGCTGCAATGACTGCAACGGCTGGAACAGTTGCAATGGCTGGAACGGTTGCAATGGCTGCGATGGCTGCAATGAGGGCAACGGCTGCAATGGCTGTGACAGCTGCAATGGTGGCAACGGTTGCAATGGCTGCAATGGCTGAGCAGGCATGGAAATGGCTATTGGACTTGTTTCTGCAACAGAACCTACAGACTTTGCCGGTACAAATGTGTGAAATATTATAATATCCAATCATATGACATATTCTGAACATACTCATCTGGACACTTTAAGTTAATACTTAGCTCTCTCTGTTCTTGTTCAGTCTTATGCTGCAATCCTTCCTTTTCAAGTTGAATTATAGACTGCTGCAAGTTTGAGTCATTTTCAATTGGCCTCTGCTCCGCTTGGAACCAGATTCAATTCTTATGCTTTTTTCAGAAACTCCTGCTCCGCGAAACGCCTTGCTATGTGGGACCTGGTAGAACAGACTGAACCTAGAGTCCTCTGACTGCGTACTGAAGGAGGACTGGTGGTATTCACGGGTCGTTTGGAGCTTCCAGTTCCATTTCCATGCTGGAGGCTCTTGGGAAGACTGAACTTGGTGTCCTGCACCAAATAGGCAGGATGATGCTTAATTCTGGTTGGATGATTTGCTGCCAGACTGTCTGACATAACAGTAGTCATGGTTGGATCACATGTGACTGGTGATGTGTCAGTTGGTAAAGGTCAGGCCCAAATTCGGCCCTTCCATGCTTGTCAGTGAATGCTGCACAAAATCAGTGTTCAGTGGGTGAAGATAGCCGATCTCTATCAGGCTCGAAGGACCATTTTCTGTCGGAATGTTATTCTGGGCTCTATCCAACTCATACAATCACCATGAACAACGGAAAAGGATTCCATCGTTGATTGCAGATTTATTCTGTCTCAATATCAGCACTGAGTTTGACACCTGGGTTTCTACATACAACAGTGCGTTGATAAAGATTGGTTTATCAGCCCCTCCCTCTCAAGTAGCCCTCCCTTGTTAGAGTTGGACGGTAGGCTGCATTGACAAGGAAACGTGAATATCAAAGTGGTGAATTACAGTACCGAGTCCCTGGTAATAATGTAGGAGACCCTGCCTTAGCAAGGGCGACCTCACTGTTTTAATTCTAAACATGAATATGCATATTGTGTAGTTGATCTACATTGTTTCTGGGTTATTTGCATGTTTGTATGTCAAGTAATTGTACTTGGTGACCCTTGAGCTTCCCGCGCACAAGGACTGGTAACCGTTGTACTTGGTAGACCAGGAAAATAAGTCCAAATATTATTTTAGATAACTGACTGAATATATCAAAATTATTGTCATGTACAATAATTACCCCTCGTATTATGTGATATTTTGGTGACGTGTTAATTGAAGCTCACGTTACTTGTACTATAATTTACTTGGAAAGTAACTGTGCGTATGAATACAAACAAAACAGTATAAGAGACGGCCAAAGACTTTGACTGGGTTGGCCGTGGAGTTCGAGTTTTAGAGGGACGCGGAGTGCATGGGTATATTTTGATGTCAGTAGCACCCATTTCCACATCTGTGTAGGCATAGTCCCTTGTCGATTGTGTAGTACAGTCTACACGGAAACCCCCAGTGAGTACATGTACTTCTTGATTTCGTTTGTGATATTGATGTGTTATGATGTTTAAGGACATTGCCGTTCACTTTTAAGTATCCTATGTAAGCAACGATACATGTGCTATTGTCTGTGAATGTACTGTACGTGTAAAGTGTGTGTATGTAGATACAGGTTGATCATTGGAAGCTCTCATTATTTTGTTATTTCAGGCAATGGGGGTTCTATATTGAAAGGATGCCTGTGATAGTTGCTGGTCACCAATAAATCAAGGCTACATATATCCTGCTGAGTCTGTCTTGGTCTTTGTGGGTGTATTGTGCCTGTGCTCGTTCCGTTTCACAATGGGACCGGGCCTCCTTGTGGCGTCCCATTACAATAATATATAAAATTCAATCTTCAATGAGATGGGTACATTAACCTGAGACGAGCCCATCATTAAATTAATACTGGGTCACTAGGGTAACCCAGGTGGACTCCCTGGCCGTACTACGATACGGAGGGAGGTCAGGATATAAAGGGTGCAAAACCGGGCGAAAAATTTTCATCTACCTTTTCCAAGGAGCCAATTTCACTTTTGTAACTCCTATGCGTCCTTATCTCCTCAGCTTGTGGGGATGCGAAATTCGACACATCACCACCAAAGACAAAAACGGGGAAATAAAGTCGGACGTAACGTTGATTCTTGCCATCGTTGTGGACTGTTTTCAGCCGTTCTCCAGTGCAGTTCGTACAGCGTGCGCGCGCAACTATTCGGCGTACGTGATTCCACAACATGGTTCTCACCCACGAGTACCGTTGATCTCCATGCCGAGTACACACAACATCGGGCCTGGAGGCGAGGCGTTGTACGAGGGCCATGAGAGTTTGTGCCAGGCAAGCAGCTGCTTCATTTCAGGAAATTTACATCTTATTTTCACTTTTTTTGAAAAAAAAATTCCCGCCCAAAATATTTGTAAGCGGTAGTTTGTTTACGTTTTGATGCGATGTTGGAAAGTTCGAAACAAAGAATTTGAAGTTTACGTGAAGTTTTCAAAAATGGGCTGTGGTGGAGAACGGTGTGAAGGTTTTCTGCTATATTTTTTTCTTTCCCACTGGACGCGTTTGCATATCGACCTAACTCAGCACCCATTCCGTTCATCCCGCATTCGAGCGTAAGAATTCAGTGGCTTGGGAACGAAAGAAGAACACAAAAGTACAGTAAGTTTAAAACATGACGTTTATTATTTAAACCGATGTCTATCTGTCATTATAACATTGCTAGGAAATGTTGAAATTCACAACATAGATGTATATCCCCAGTTTTACTATCATGTACTATACATGCATGAACCACGTGAACATGCACACTGGCTCCGACGAGAACGTCTATATTGTACATGTACATGCACATTAGACTGTACACGTACGGCGTGGTACGCTTGTAACAGGCCGCAGTATCATTCACGGTACGTATGTGGCTTGGACAGTTTTGTGCATGTAAAACACCTCCCATAGACCGCGCTGGGCAGAAGTACCAAAAAAAAATAATAATAATAATAATCACGATTCATAAAGTCAAACGAAAATTTTTTTAGCTACATAGAACTGATTGTATTGTGTAGTTGAGATTCTGGCGTGTCGTATGCAGTGTCTCGCTCTTCTGTAATGAAAAACTTCTAAAATTGAGAAATTGGTGAAAAAAGACCGTCCAAGAAATCGATTGAAAATGGGAATAGTTGTTTCATCTTAACAACCACTTTGAGGCTAAATTTCATATTTATGTAGCATTTTCATGATTCTGTGGTGTTTTATTCGGTTTAAGCCTTCTAAAGCACATACAAAGAGTTTTATTGTGATCGCTTGTTAATAAACTTTGTGCAAACGAAATCTTCAAAACGAGAAGGCTCAACAGAGGATTGCTAAGGACAATTCCATATGGTTCACGAGAGTTTAGTCAAATAACCACCGCGCACGGCCAAAGTCGTCAATTCCACACCTCAAATGGGAGTGAAACTACGTGGAATGTACGGTACATCTATGTATGTTTATGGACAGACGGTACCCGAACACATAAATAGAGCACATTATTTTAGACAAAACTTCGGCTTGGGGCTCAGGAGTCCTTAGTATCTAATGTGAATTTATTTTCTAATTATGTTTTCTTTATCTTGTTTCTCATTATTCGTTTATGTGTCACAAGATTAAATAAAATAAAATTGTACCACAATCACAGAATACAGAAATGTGTTACACAATATACAGTGCTTTTCATCACAGAAAGAAATCACTACACTGTTGTGTTCAAACTCACAAGCCTTAATCCTTAATGTTGGAGTCCCCTTATCATGTACAAAATGTAGCTACCTATTAACTTGTTAATATTAATAACTCAAAATATAAAGGCAGGTAAGTCTCATAATAAATTGACAAGCTTCAACCCTTCCAACTCCACCGTCATTACAACAACCATATTAAAGATAGGTGTAAACATCTAAATGCTTAAATGTAATACGGTGTTTTGTGGGGAAATAACCCCTACCCAGAGGAAATCCTGAGCCCTCGGAAGAGAAACTAACAGAGGGCGGTCGTTGGGAAGGTGGTGGGATATTTTCGTTGTTGTCTGAAAGGCTGCATGTAATGGCAAACGTGCTGCTGTCACTAACACTGCACTGAACTCATCACCTGTCGTGCATTGTTAATGAACAAAACTTTCCACCAACCATGTACTCGCTCATCGCACATCGACAGGCATGGCATGAGACTCACCGGCCGATGATTGTGCGCCAGCGCCTCGCGTTGCTTGAATATTTAGGGATCGTCGCAAGTTTTGTTTACCAACTGACGTTGCTATGTAAACACTGCTGTGTTTCATAAAGAAAAAAAAATAGTCGGTCTCTGGTCAGCGCGGGCTTCGATTTTGAACGCGCGCGTCAGTTTTTTTTCCCATTTTCTTTCCTCCACATTTTAAAAGCAGCTTCCTCTATTTTGGCACCGCGAGTAGACTGATTCCCGACCACAAGTGCGTCGCAATTTGTTCAAGGAACCAGACTAATTCGTAAGCAGCTCGTACCCGGTGATAGATCCGTACGACTGCTTAATGTTGATGTTGAACATAAACAGTAGACCATGGGTAGGTTACAAAGTTGTAGCCAGCTGATCGACATCAATGGCGGCATGACGTATGAAGTACTACTATTAGCCTTTGCACTTTGATTAAATATGCCACTCATTTCTGTGTCCGTTGCCAGTCTTAAAAGCCACCCCCCAAAAAAAACGCATTGCCGCATCAATTCTGGAACTGACCAGAGACCGAATCTCTTTTTTTTTTGGCCTAAAGCAGATTAAACTTGCGCTTAATCTTTATATGACACACACAAGGTTGAGCTGGGCAACACGATCGTGGTGCGGCTGACGAACGAACGCCTTGACCAAGGCTACGGATTTCCTGCCTTGAGGAGCTAGGAAATGTAGCATTGAGATCACATTTATGGTCTTTACTCACTCAAGCGCCCAATTTCAAGTGTTCTAATAGGCCTCAGGCACCAGTGTTTGGAATGCCCTACTCTTCCTAAGTCATTGTGAGCACAGATCTCATACGGCGCTGGAGAGTAGCAGTTCATGTTCTTATTTCATATTGATGTTCAGATATACTGGGCTAGAGCTTGTTTGCAGTGTTCCCAAAATAAAAACAAAATCAATATAGGCAGACGCTGAAACTTTTACAAGCATTTCCTGTTTGCACATGAGTTGTTTCTGGCGTGAGTGGGTGATCTGACATTGAGGTACATTGCCTAATACCTTGCTTATTCGATAACCTGGTCATGAGCTGAACAAAATTATGTCAATTATTTCTTTATCAAGAAATATGTCTCTTACTACAAAATTACGTCGTTAACCCCCAAAAGTAATTCATTACAAACATGGTGAATAACATTGAAATTGATACCCGTTTTACCGTCTTGTAAACTTTGGAATATAGCCAACGTGTCGGTATTTTTTCCAGGCACTTGGGAACCATGAGTTTGATAATGGCCCGGAAGGACTGAGTAAGTTCTTAGAGGATGTCCATTTCCCGGTACTGAGCTCCAATATCAACGCCAGCTTGGAACCGTCCATCAATGGCTTGTTTAACAAGAGTACAATCATCACTGTTGGAGACCAGAAAATTGGTGTTGTTGGATATACGTACATGCGTACCCCAGAAATTTCCACCACTGGTGAGTACGATGTTGCCAAAAGGCTTGGAGCACATTGGCATCATTTCACTGAGAGACTTTGCGCTCAACTCATGAGCATCATTATCTCATATGACAGCATTTTTGGATAATTTTAGTCCGAAAGATGCGAAATGTCAGGTAGGTTATGTTTAACGATGGAAATAAAAATGTGGCTTTTGGATACATATTCTCATTGTCAGTACTTGATCATAAGGGGGATAAGGGTAGCCTGGCTGGCCTTACGTTTAAGGCCAAAACAGACATCAGTTTTTGGTCAGGGGCTAGCTTCAAAAGTGGTGCGACGACGTAGCTTTTTTTTATGGCTCTCATTTTTTCCCTAGAAATGATACACGCACATATGCTTGTACATACGTACGGCGCCGCCAACACCGAAATAGATAGACTGGCCCCCTCACTGTTTACTGTTGAAAAGCGTTTCCAGCTTGTAGATGTACGCAGTGCATAAGATCGCCCCATTTGCCTGGTTCCCATATGTAAATAGGTAGTACAGAAATGTCGTCTGAAAAAGAGTGCCCGACTAACTGTATGGGGCCAAGAGGGACTCCTTTACTTTACATATAACTTAACTGTACCCCATTTAAAATACTTTAAAATCACGCAGTAGCAGGATTCCAGTCGATCTAACAGGTTTGGCAGCTGTTAGACATCGTATTGTACCAAAGAAAAACGTTTTTATTTTGCCAACGCGCAGTTCTACGGTGACGCGGGTACTGGCCAGAAACCGGTGACTTTGTTCGGCCTAAAACAAGAAAGAATTAATTCTACAAATAAGTACGGTGGCTTTCTTATCACTGTGTGTCCTTAGGCCGTATTCATGTATGTTTTTGCTTCACCAAAAGAAAGCCCACATGCAATTTTTGGATGTTGTAACTTTCGGTTTAGGATCTTTTTATCAAAATGCCCCTCCTCAACTTCCAACTTCAAGTACTGCGTCGAAAAATGTGTGTCCAAGGTTCAGAAAAGTACCCGTTTAATTTGAAGCTCTTAGATTTCTGAAGAATTGTGTCCTTATTTTTTACCGAATTTTTTATAAATGTATTATTTATATTTTTGCACTCGCTAGGCCTACATGTATTTTCAGGGAAGCTAAAATTCGCTACATGTACTTTCAGGGAAGCTAAAATTCACTGATGAAGTTAAAGCGATCCAGGTCGAGGTTGAGAGACTGCGTGCAGAGTATGGTATCAACAAAATAATCGCTGTGGGCCATTCTGGGTATGATGTGGACTTAACGATCGCTAAGAAGGTTCAAGGGCTGGATGTCGTGGTGGGAGGTCACACTAATACCTTTCTGTACACTGGTGAGTATATACACGGTACCATCATTCTTCGTTCCTTATGATGCATTTTCACTCTGGAAGAGTATATGAATTTAGCGTCAGTACCAATTTGAGGAATCGTTCTTGCTTCACCAAGCCATGATACAACCGACGACTTGTCTACTCTGTCATGTTGGGAGTTTATTAATTTGTTTTGATTAGGGTTCCTAACTTACACTTTGAAGTTGTAAAGAGGTGTTCCACCGACTGTCCAGGTTTCTTGATGAGAGTCGAACGCAGGCGAACTACTTTTATACTTACCCGGGTATGGTGTTTTATAGCCACCAAAATTACATCGCGTCGTATCGTCACACCGTCTTGTCGTGTTGTGACATCGTGTCGCCGCCCGTCGGATCGTGCTGTCGTGCCTTGCTGTTTCTAAACGGGCTGGTGATTATTACACCCAATATAGGGCTTATGTCACAAGTCCTTGAAAACACTCTGCGTGCATGGGGCCTACAAGATGTGATTATGAGACTTTATCTATTGGTGTGGCACTTAACTCCGTTTGTAAGGGTGTCCCCTATTTCTACCAGTAATGAGCTGAGTAAGAGCTCGATGTGACGGCCTGACGCGACGACCCGATGCAACAGGTCGACGGCACAACGCGATGGATCGACGGCACGACATGATGGCACGACGTAACGGCACGACGCAATGGCACATTGCGACGGCACGACGCGACGGCACAACAGCATGACGTAATGCAGTAATCACCATAAAAGTAATGAGAAAGGAGACGACGCCAAGATAAGACGGCACGACGCCCGATGGAGCCGTTGTAGCGCCGCGTCGGGGCGACGGAACGATGCGACACAGTTCTGTCTTCTATAGAACACCATACATGGGTGTGTTGTGAAAACAGTTTTTAATGTCGCAGTGTTAAGCCAGCTGAAATAATTGCAGGTACTGCGCCCTCAACAGAGCAGCCTGAAGGTGAGTACCCGACACTTGTCCACCCAGACAACGATCCTACTGCTAACGTGTTGGTAGTACAGGATTACACCCTTGCCAAATATCTCGGGCGCCTCGATGTCACGTTTGACGAGGACGGTAAAGTAACAGAATGGAGTGGTAATCCAATACTCCTGGACAAAACCGTAACACAAGGTAAGTATCTAGAATCTTCCATGGTTAAATTGGTTACTCGTTAATAGATTATCCTTTCATATTTCATTGTTTTTTCGGCTGGTTTGTCACTTGTTTACCCTCCTCAAGTTATTTGGGTTTTTCAGTTACGGTTGCAAAGCGAAGATAAGTTTAAAACAAGTGCCATTAGAAAGTGACTAAATTCCTACCAAAGAAGAATCCGCTTTGTCGCTCAAACTAATTTGTTATCAGCCATTCAAATGGAATGTTACATTTTACGTTCTACGTCAGACACCAAGGTTCTTGAGGACATAGAAGTGTGGGCAGAATCAGTGCGAAACTACTCCAACGTTTATCTCGGTAGCTCTCACGTATTCCTTAACGGGAGCTGTCGGTTGGACGAATGCAACCTTGGTAATTTCATCACTGACGCCTACGTAAGACAGGAAGTAAAGTTCCCAGATGAACTTAGGTGGAATGACGTCAGTATTGCGATCGTAAATGGCGGGAGCATCCGGACTTCATTATATCAAGGTAAAATTATTCTATTCTTTATAACGAGAGTTGCGGGCCTGCATAAAATCATTGTAGAGCGCTATGCATCCCTCGGGATTTCACGTCATATCCCACACCACAGCGGTCAACAATTGTTTTGGCATACCCCTGTCTTAAGGAATTTATCCATAGAAACAAGCTGAACAATTTCAGAAGATGATGGGTCTACTGTAAAACTGTACAGCTAAAGTACTTAAACGATATCGTTTGCAAAGGCACCACCCCTCCCGTTCGTTAATTGCGTAAACGCTTATGTGAAACTAGTGCAGGTACCAGTGAGTACATTTATATAGTCTGGTTAAAGGTCCCCGAATTGCCTTATACACTGCGGGGTCAGGAACGAGTCTGTTACACGAGCGCAATTATTGATCGAATTCCCTGATAGCCTATGCAGAAAACGTATACTGGGTACTACGCAAAAAGGACCTCAAATGTTCGTTCTGGACTTTCCTCAAGCTGGTTTGTTTCGCACGCGTACGCGTGTGCTTGCACGTACCGTTGGTAGAATGAGATGTGTCACGGTGAGTGTGACATGCGGATATGTCGCCCTGTCATGTGATGAATTGACAGCGGTCAACAATTGTTAAATATCACTCTGTTTGTAACCATGGATCGACCAATCAGAACTGAAAATTAAAGCTTGCCCGAAGATAACAACTGATAGCTATTTGTACACATTGTGAACATGCATTGTCCATGGCGCACAACAAGTGTAATCAAACTCACTCTAGAAAATTTTGGTATATATTTTTATTTCAAAGGTGATTTGACTGTCGGCGACATCCTAACAGTCTTACCATTCGGCAACACAATTGACACCATAACGATTAAAGGTGTTTATTTGCTGGAAGCTCTGGAGAATTCTGTGGCTGAATACGACCCCGTGGTGAGACCAGGAAGGTTCTTGCAGTTTTCAGGTACGAAAATTGAATTCACAAGTTTCGTGCATTTATAGCCTTGAGGGCAATGCAACGATGCCACAGGTTGATATCGGTTGACTGCCATATGTATCTCAATTTCAGCACAAATAATCCGTTTTGTTTCCGACTGTCACGTCTTCCTACAATTCCTCTTGACTTATAACAACGTTAGGGATCTTAACTGGGTTGGGTGTGGTCTGTGTAGCTATACGTTTAGCTTGATTTGGAGGAATTAAGCAAGTTAGTCCTCCTAGTAATTAGTATTACGGATCAAACTTCTCGAGTCAAATGTAATGAGTGGTGTATTTGCAAAGATACCATAATTTCATTGTCCTACAATAGTAACATCAAGTTTCTTAAAGTTGATTCGGACGAAATTATGTTTGTCAAAGGGTGAAAGTCGCATAGCCAGCTGCAGTAGGTGCTTCTAACAACATAAGCCTTTCACCAATCCTTGACAAGTCTTGTAGGAATCAGGCTTATGTTTAGCGATGATTTAATTCATTAGCTGAATAAGTTAACTTTGGTTTGATATATGTACAATTATCGAGCTGTACCGTTATTGTTTGATGTGGGACTCCTCTGTTGGGTGTTATTAAAACGTTTAGACGTCATACCAGTCGGGATTATTGCTATACTCGAACTTTTTTCTTGTTTGTTGCAGGGATGATAGTGAGTTATGACCTGTCGAAACCCCCTGGGAGGCGGGTTGTTAAGGCTGAGGTTCGTTGTACAGAATGTGAAGTGCCAGAATTCGTACCTCTTGACCCGGACAAGGTGTACAAGATTGTCCTGCCATCGTTTCTTGTCAGTGGTGGGGATGGCTACTCCATGATACGGGATAACGTCATCGAACATAACTATGGTGAGACTTTCTGGAAAGTTGTGAGCGTGGCAAATTGCACCTATGTTGCGATCTAGTTCACCACATCCGAGTCCATGTTTCTCAGTCCAAGTTAAGGCGACACCCCAATTCGTTGCTTTCCGTTTTTTTCGAGGACATGTTCAGTCGATGTATTAATCATGTAAACTGAGTGCATGTAAGAGTCTGAAAAATACACAGGAACGTTGACTCGAGTGCTGCAGCAACCCTTTAGTGACATAACTGGGGGGGGGGGGTCGACAGCTGGGGATCGATCCCAGCTTGAGGAGGTCCATGCCATCTCAAGATGTGCGCGCACCTTTAAAGGTTTACTCGTATATACGCATCAAAGAGGGCGCTGTCTACTTGTAGCAGGCTAAGTACCGTTTACTTAAGTTTGCCGGCGACCGCTACATGTCCACCGTTTAAAAGTAACAATAGTTATTACTGATTCCGCATAGCAAGAGTTTTGTGGGACTTCCTGTCATTATTCTGCATGTACCTTTATTTAACTTTTCCGACTGAGATGAAACTAGTCAAATAATGACGGCCACAGATTATATTTCATGTACCTTTCGCTGGTTATTAATTCTTTGTGGCTGAAACACGGCACATTGGGTTTACGCGCGTCAAGACATCGCGCGTGCGTAATTTCTAAAGTATCTAGTTCGTGACTTCGTCATACACGCGAACGCACCACTGATTGCAAGCTCCTATCCGCTCCAAGAGGAACAAAAGGGTACATGTTTGATTTCAAAATAATGGTCCTTTGGTCGGAACTCACCGCCTAGGAGCGCAAGTTTATGCGCGTTTGGCGCGGGCCACGCTGAGTACTCTCCACTAATATATGCTGGAACATAGTATATGCATGGCCTTGGAGTGTGCATTAAACGCGTGCAGAAACGTGATTGGAAAATTTCTCACCAGTCTGTCTTTCTTTCGCCGGCGAGGGTGGATTGGATGAACACTGAAACAGCGCGTTAACTCCTGGTTCTGTAGTTCAACTTGTAACAATACGTGCAGTGGGCGTGGTTAAAACTGTAGTGATGTCACACGAACTGCATATACATTGTAGTTCCCAATCTTGAACTCTACTCAATATGACTGACTGGTTTCAGAGAGTCCTCATGGATTAAAACCCACAAATTGTTCATATTTTAAATATTTAGGACGGAGGTGTGTTACAAAAACACATTATCATCTGGCATTATTTGATCGTTTTTATCTAAAAACAATTATCGATTCGAATATTTGGAGTGAGCTTCAAGTGCTGTTAGAAATTTTGCGAGGAATTTTTGCAACTTTA
Organism: Acanthaster planci; assembly: GCF_001949145.1. The sequence goes on along the minus strand of NW_019091480.1, from coordinate 92,365 downwards.
ACGAGACCATGCACACGCTCCAAGATTCCTTTTCTATTTCCACATTAAATTTCATAATTGTACAAATAATTGAAACTGTTTTTCTGTGTCTAAAGTACTTAAAGTCTTTTTTCTTTCAACTAAACCTGCATTTATATTAGCTCTCGGGCAACTTCTCAACCAGAACAGTGATTATGATCAAGGAAGAAGTTTGTCGTGCTTAAACACTTGCAAATGACGCACTGTTACAAGTCCATATACTTCTTTATAGGTAACTTGGATTCCAGCGTTGTGAGTGAATACATAGAGATGATGACCCCACTGACACCTGGTCTGGAACGAAGAATCCTATTCGTCGACTCATCAGAAAATCCTTGTAAGGGAGCAGCTAGTGAGAATCGACCTCTTTTAGCTGTCCGGTTTTTGTTGGGTGCTTTTCTGATTTTCTTTTCCATCTTGTAGTTTGAAAACTAGACTTGCTTCAGGAAAACATCTGACTTGTATACTTGAACATCGCTCTCTCTCAGAATATTTAAGCAGTTAGTGTAGTGTTATTGTAAAAGAGTTTATAGTGGCGTACTACGAAGGTACATTCCCTCCCCCAGTGGAAGTCTGCGCCCCTATATGTCCCCTCTCTCCAGTCAGAAATTTCAAAATACCTGTATACATAGCTTATGTACAAGCCCCCTTTAATTTGCTAGGAGTGTCCGCTTGAAAAAAAATATATGCACTCCTTCGTGCAACCTCATAAAATTCACTGGTGATTATGGATTTTGTATTATTTATTGTGGAATGTTCAAGACAGAAGTTCAAGTTTCGTTATGTCTGTTTGTCTGTCTGTTTTCATGAGTATAGTGGGGGTATAAAGTGCCAATAAGCAATGCAACTCCAACCCCGTAAAGGCAGCAGATTAAATGTGGTGCACTTGCGACTTTATTTTAATAAACATGTAGATACGTATATTTCCAAAGGCCAATTTATAAATTAAAAACAACATTTCTCAAGTGTCAGTCTGTGCATAAACGCCGTATGATAACTAAGATTTGTGATAAAACATGACGTATATCAGGACAAGCTAATTTATGTTATTTGGCGAGCTTTGAGAAATTAGAAGCAGCCGTAATGATGTGCCAGTGCATTCGTACGCAGGTGGTATTTCTCTTGAGAAGGCACCCATGAATCCATTTCTAAGCGTTTATTATCTTCAGTGGCGTAAATTTGTGCCGGAAATCGGGGGGATGGGCGTTGGTGAAGGTGTGGGGGGATGACTTGCCTGGCCATAAAAATATGAAAGGGGTAGAGACACTATACTCTATATAGAGGGTCGATGTTTATGATATTGATGAACGTACGTCTGTAATGTGTATTCAGAATGACATATTTATGGCTCCTTTTAATTGTTTCCCTTTTGGAGTGATATTGAATGCCTTTTAGTCGTTGGAAATCTGAAAAATTCTTCACAATCCGATTTGAGATTCTGCTCACCACGAATATGGGGGAATTATTCCATAGCCCATTTCCACTATATGATGCTCAGTGCATGTGGGCTGTCACGCATGTGGCCTTGAACTTTGAATGACCGTCACAACAAAACCATATATCTGATTATGTTCAAACGTCACCTTTTTGAGGAAAAGGTAGGTGCTCGGATTCTTTGAAGACACATTTTAGAGGAGAAAAACAACCAAAAAAAGCCTTTTCTATGGTATCAAAACAAATAAGGGTCTTCAAGAACACACACACAAAAAAAGAAAAAGCGGTATCCCTTACCACTAACGTTAGTAGCTGACGACGGGGGACTTCTGTAGGACAGTGGGGCAATTTATTGTTTTTAACACTTAGGGCCAGAGGTGGAAGCAAGTCATTTTTTTCGCAAGTCCAAGTCAAGTCACAAGTCTTTAGCAAGTCGAAGTCAAGTCAAAAGTCATTAGGTCCAGTCACGAGTCAAGTCGCAAGTCAAAGCTGAAATTTACTAGTCAAGTCACAAGTCATAAAATAGCGACCGAGTCCAAGTCACATGACTCGAGTCAGCAACTCTGCTTAGGGCCTATGTCGGTAAATTGTTGGTAGTCGGATCCGAAATAAACTTCTCATAATAAAAACAATATTTTATTTAATTTCCAGTTTGAATCATTAAGGTCAGCGGATTCGAGCAACAACTAAAAAACTCGCCTTAGGAGTGTCTGACATGCATGCCAAGTTTCAAATATTGAGGGTGGCACAGCTGAGTTCTTGCCCACCCCCCCGCGCGAAATGGGCCACACCACTGCTCTTTGGGAGTTAAAATATAATGTTAAGTGAGAAATGTAAAAACTTCAGTTCGCATTATGTTCAAACAATACATGCTTCACAGCTCGTCGCAACACAGTTTCACTTTTGTGGAAAACTACCCCACAAGATCGCCAGAAATGATAAGACTTCGATGCTATAGTTCGACAAGTTTTGTACCAATGTCTCATTGCCATACCACCCCATGGGCACAGACTATCAGAATACCAGTGCTAGCTGTGCCAAAATTAGCTCAGATTTGGTGATTCCCAGTTCCAAGGGTGAGCACAGCTTTATTCAGACAATGTTCTTAGGGCTAATCTAAAGAGGAATACGTACTGCAGAGACCTGGGTATCGGACTTCAAGGAAGAAGGTTGTGGGGGTGCAGACTGGCAGCAATACGGGCGTGATTACATGGGCATCGGGCACCAATCCAATGATGCTTTGTGGAGATAATCTTGGTTACTAAGACAACTGCTGTGTCGTTCTTTCCAGTGGAATTTGCCACTGCAGTCAAATAGAGGGATCCCAATACGACGCTTTTAGCGTCGATCTGCGCACTTCCGCGTTTGAAAACGAGGCTGTATGTGTCAGCTTCAATTCTTATCACGATCAGAAATTGAAAGTAAGGAGCCAAGACACAAAATACATAAAGCTATGTTAAATTCAGACTTTTCAGGCTGAAAATGTTTGTGGAAGAGTTTTCAGGATGACTCGACACGTAAAATCCAAAGAAAAATAACGACAATTGACCGCCAGCTAATGTACCTGCGAAGGTCGTGTGTCTTGTACAGTGGGCGTGGTTTGAAGTGAAGTGGCGTCACACTTACGAACCGGAGACTCCATGTACTGTGTGGACTCCGCGGGCGCGTGCGAGGAAGTTCAACACAGAGAGCCTCGGTTTCGATGAAGATATGCGCAATGAAGATATGCGCAGACGGCGCTAATGTGAAATCCCTCCACGCTATGTATATTTTAACACAATTTAACACATATACATAGGAACGACCTTCAGAAGGAAGATACTGAACTGAACAGGGATATACCTGTAAATGTATTGTATGATGCTAAACCACCTTTTATTTTCCATCAACAAACGTCATCCTGAAATGGTTCAAAGTAGCTAATGTTACAAAAGCAAATAAGCACCTTGTTACAAAATTGTACAACTTCGGCTGATGTTACTCAGTCTGAAATGGACACACTGCACAGTAAAGAAAGAATGAATGCCTCATGTTTTAAGTTTAAAAGTCCCTCAGAAAAAAAAAAATAAAAAGTATAGAACCAAAACAGCTTTCTTTTAGAATTTGAATTAAGTGCATTCACTCGCAAGATAAGTCGTTTATACCTTCATTGGACAGGGCAAAACAGTCGCGTTACGTAATCAAGTTGAAAATATCTCCGCAACGCAACGTGAGCTTCAGATGAAATTTACGGTATATACGTAGAAAGTACTGTAAGCTTTAACTGACACCTTATCAACAATTTTGACCATTGCTATTGGAGAAAATGAATGTGATGTTGACTGTGAACCTCATCCAAGAACTCCCGACCAAGGCCAACTGGCACGCAGCCTCCTTCAATCTCGGACTGAACAATGGCTTGAATACCGTTTGTTATCAGTTACATAATACTGATATAACGCTGATGCAATGCACATGAAATGGACAATTCCTGCAGCATTACAATGAACGACAGATTAAGTTGAATCAGTCTCGTATATATATTTTTGTGTTAGAAATGGTTAACTGTTATGATTCAATCCTACGTAATGTGCTGTAATAATTTAACCGGCATGCAGAATGAGATACACGACATCGAATTTTCTCATTGAATGCATTCGAGTGTTTTTTCTTATTTTGCTGTTGCTCTCCTGAGCTGTTCTTGGTATGGCGTAGAGGCAACGTACTAATTAATGCGTAGCAGGGAAAACAAGGGCGTAACCTGTTTTCCAGGAAAAAAGTATCTTGATCAATACGCAACTCAAACTCTGCTTAGGTGAAATAAAACGGTTTGCAGATTTCCTCTCTACATTGGTACAACCTTGTAATGCCAGTTCTAGTAGGGTTATTTTCCGAATTTCAAAATCGCGTGAACCATGCTTTGGGTTAAATGTAATGTCAAGGTTCAGGTACATTTGAAAAACTAAACTCCGGAACAGTAAAGACAAAATTAAGTCAATACACTGGCCAATATCTTCCAAACAGGTTCGCATATTTATGTGAAACCCGGTACCAATGCACCAATGTGCATGATTTTCTGACGTATAGCTATAACGTTATCAGGTATGAAACACAAAGAAGGCCGTGGCCAAAACACTTGCATGTGAATTGAAATAACAACCGAGACTATAGTGGCTGTATCTACGTATATACTACCTACAGGACAGGAAATTTCAACTTGGACACGGCATGATGGGTTGTATGAAGAAAACTTGCATTCACCAACAGCTTTGAGCCTTTACTCGTATTTGTATAAATAACTACAAGGCAAATGATTTTACTAGAATGCATTTACTGAAAGTAAAATTATTTACCTTTTTTTATTTTTTAAGCTTTTGCAAGACGATCATCATTTTTCTTCTTTGTATGAATGAAAAGGAGTAAATGCTTCCAAACTAGACTATTTGCTAGTACGTTTTGAGGACTTGATTAAGGCAACCTTTAGAAGGAGAAGCAAAGTACTAATGTACAAAATGGCAGCGTTCATGAACGTCATTCGAAAGGAAAAGGTACATGTTGTGGCTACCGTGGGCATTAATCAAACAAATATGTCNTTATACACGTATATTTTATACAATGCCTTTAATTCTCATTTAAATCAGTTCACCTTGTCTATGGAGTTCGATATATAACAGAGGATTGCAGACGTTTACACCGTCACAAACTTGGCAAAGTTCACAATGTTCACGAAGTGGATCGATCGGAATCCTGCAAATAACTCACATTCACAGCAACCTGGATCGTACAAATAGTTGCCACAGTCTGACATTATCAACAAGTCCAATGTATGTTCGCAACTCCTTCCAATTTTGATGAGAATTGAGGCAAAAACGACAAGAAATACAACGGTAAAAAACGAATATCAACTCCCACGAAGCGCCAAAAACTCGAGCCCTAATCGCCCATAATCCTTTGCGTGGCCATGCCTAATGCAAATGTCATGCACATTTCATGCAAATTAGTGTGGGCAAGGTAAACAATCAAAGGTGGGGCGGAAGGTCCAAGGTAAACTAGTGTAAGCCTGGAACATATAAGGAAGAGATCTTGGAAACTACACATGTCTTTTGGAGGGAGTGCCCATTCTGATACTCAGTCACAGCTGCAAGCACTAGCTTACAAGAACGTTTTTGTCTGGTAAAAGACTACATGCACTCACAGAACTACCTGCCTGTATCGATCCGTCAGCAGACTATTCACGTTGCATCTTCAGTTTGTCTTCGCGACAAAATCTGTCCCGGCAGAGGTCTGAAAATCCATCATTTCAAACCCGAAATAACGTTTATGGTGCCACTGCAGCCTACTTTCGAGATCGCAAGCCTTCAGTACAAGGGTCGACGTTGATCGTACGCTCTTTCCAACCGATTATGTGTGGACGCCAAAAAGTGTGTTTATTATTTTTAAAAAACCATTATCGCACAGTCCAATTTAGTCAACTCATGACAAGTCACAAATCACGTTCCCTCATGTCAAGTCCGAAGTCATTTTTTCCAAGTCAAGTCTCAGGTAAAAATCGAATAACAAAAAACAGTTACTCAAGTCCGAGTCAGCAACTCAAGTTAACTCTAAAAATCAATCTTGGTGATACCCAAAATAAAGGCTATTCGGGAACAAGTTTTGTGCACATGCACATGTAACTCTTCTTTCCTAGACTTCTCAATTTGTTGATCATGAACATGGTAAAAATGGTAAAAATCTAAACTCGCAGCCATTCGTAACCATTTTCCGAGACTGGCCATCGTTTCTTTATACGATATTAAATGTGAGGTTTACGGGTCAATTGTCATAACCACACACGTCTACAATACGTCCGGAGGGAATCAAGCGTGACCATTTATTCATAGTGCAAGGACACAGACTGAGCTATTGTCATGCGGTTTCAGGCGTGATCCCGCATTCTGAAAGGTCCCGTGCGAATACAGGAGTGGGGGGGCGGTTAAGAAAATGGGCACGTTCCTCGGAACGGGAAAATCGGAACGGGAAAATTGGAAATACTTTTGATCTTTGCCTACATGCATGGTTCCATGAATTGTTTGGCATGCATATGGGATTATCCACTACGAACACGGGCGAGGGTTCCCCTTGTTTTCTCTGTTTTCTCCGAATGACGCAATCTTCATTCAGAATTTGCATGAACAGAAAAAACCCTTTTTACCTTGGTATATCATAGAAGGACACAGAAGAAGTTTGAACTGCTGGGCTATAATATCTGGCCAATTACCGCTTTTTGGCGTGCCCGGTATGTCCCGGTATAGCCAGAGCGCAGCGAGCGCTTGCTAGGCACCATCTGTTTCACAACCACAGGACCCCTTTGTACCCTATGAATGCCGCTGCAATTTTTTCGCTGGTAATCTGCATCCTTAAAACTTCGCGTACTGAGGAAACTGAATATTCATGTCTTTGTTGGTGCTTGGTATGATCTCATAGCAACATCAGATTGTTTGCGCAGTTGTTTTTAGTACGCCGTGTGCCCTAAATGTACATGAGCAGTCATTGCCCATAATGAACGCTTTCTTCCAGAGTTATTTTGGGAATAACTAGCCACCTTATTTACACTATTTTGTGCTTTGTTTGAATAGTTTTTATGGCATTTGCACGAAAGCATATTTTAAGAGATTCCATGATCACTCCCTGTAATGAAATAGTGAATTTTGTTCCTTATGAACTTAGCTTTCCAGCAGTAGTCAACAGCAGTTTGTTGGCCAATCTTAGCCAAATTTGTACCAAGTCTTTGAAAACTGATATATTGGAGGGAAGAGAATAAATTTGCAAACTTTGCATGGACAATGGAACAGTGTATCAGCATTGGAAAAGTTTATTCACGATGGCAAAAGTAGGTCTAATGTCAGGGATTTTTCTCTCTGTGTTTCCTGATCAAAGCAATAATTTGCATTCAATTACTAACAAAACACTACACGTATTGCTAAGATATTGTGGCGGTTTCCCCTCCGTAGTCCGCGAACCCTTGGCTCGCCGGCCACTCAGCCAGGTCGTGGCGCCGCTCGCGCGTGATTTGGCCAGGGCCTGGATCTGTTTGGGTGGAAATATACCGCCCGTTACACCAAGGACAAGGGACTCTGAACGAAATGGCCCACCCGGCAAAGATATGTGTGATACCGTCTACCTCTAGCGGGTTTATTCACTTCCACTCACTTCCTCAATGCGTGAGGTACCCGAACAAACTAATGTTAAACGTTTACAAATGGCAAGGAGGGGGCATGAGGGCCCATCGCGCACCCCTTTGCCCTGCCCAGATGCACTGTCACAAAATTAAGTAAACGTACAGTACCGGTTCATGTACTCACATAAATTAATTACAAACGTCCCGTCAGTACCCAATCCGTATGCACAATCCAAGAAGAACAAACAGTTTGGTCACAATCGTCCACACATTAACTAAATCCCGGTGCCAAAGTTGTGTTAGTCGATCCAATCTGAACTCCTCGGCAGCTCAACTTAGACTGACTAATTTTCCCCATTCTGACATTATTTAATTCCCTCCCCTGTTTCCCACAGTCTTGAAAACACCATCTTAGCACAAAGATGCAAAAATGGTCCACAATACCCATTTGAACCTTTCTTCAATTTACTAATTTTTTATCATATTCCGGATATTGTCAAACTCCCCCCCCCTTTTTTCCATCATGGCAGTCTTATTAGTTCAGTTTCCCACTTTCTACAACATAATTTACTCACGAGAAACACGTTGTCAATCTCCTGACAGTTACCCCGATACCCCCTTTGTTCCATATGCCCTGATTTGACACACTTGACGGCCCCCGGTTTCCAAACTCCCGGACCTAACCCGAAACCTAATTAAGCGCATCACCGGTCAACCCCACTGCCATTCCTCTAGAGTTTAAAGGGTCACCGGACATTCGCGTTACAATATTATTGGCCCCGCTTGTCCGTCTTATCTGAAGGCAATAATCTGGCACATTTGGAATGCTTTCTATTATTCGTCTGTCTCGGCGGCAACAATAATTGAACACTTTGAAGTGCCAGAGTTGCAACTCCTTCTGTGTCCTTCCTCCATGGTATATTTGAGCTCTGAAGATAAATGACACTCTGTTAGGCTTGGATGCTTCCGTAATTTTATTTGAACAGATAAACTCAAAGAAACCATGTTTTCCTTAGAGGTGCTCTTTAATGACTTTATTGTGGAGGACAAAAGAGATCTTGTCATTGTAATAGCTTTCACCCAATTATTCCGTAAACCATTGGATAAGTATAATTTTTCTAAGTTTGCTTTTGAAGCATGTTGTAAGGTCAAAATGTCAGCCACGGAATGATCAATACTCGTCACTGTCTTGCGACCAGAATGTGTGGTATAGGGCCATTTCATTGTTACTCCGCCATTCTCATACCATTCCTCCACAACATTACGAATGAACACCGCTTAATGAAAAGCCGTTGTTTATAATGGCTTATATACAAATTATTCAGGATGATTAGAACTTCAGTAACATTAGAGTCAGCGGTGTATCCAGCTTTTGGTGCCTTGGGGGACGTATTTAAAAGCGAATGCAGCTTTGGGTTTATTCAATGATGATTTTGGGAAAAACAAATATCAAAAGCACGGTCCCGACATTGTTGCTTTTATTCATGGTGTTATTGCAATTGTACCTAGTCGCATTTGAAAGAATCGTATAGGCCTAGTGGACGAAGTCAAGCAGGTCATGGTTCAGGAACAATTGTGTCCATGGAGTAATACATCTAGACCTTATACCTTTCACACTGCATTCTGAACACGCTGCGCGCAAGGGATTGTTGGTGGTGAAAGCCAAAAAAATCAACGAAGTTGTAGTTAGTGCGTGACCTGCAGGGGAAAAAAAACTGTAGTGTATTCCATAAATGTAAGTATATCCTCCTTTTTTCAATACATCATGTTTTTCAGGATGAAGTGGCGGTGTGGGGTACGGTACCGTGACAACGGTACCATTCATTTTTAATTCCCAACTTTATGGTCTTTTTCATTGTTCGAGGACTCAGAAATAAATGGTGGACAAGACAATTGAACATATACATTATTTTGATAAACTGTTTAAGGAGTTTTTTACAAGAATTAAAACACAGTTGCTTCCACAGGTACGTGCGTGAAGTTTGCCTCAGTATGGTATATGTACATGTGGCTAAGCAAAGACATGATTGGAGATTGTGCGGTCGACCGCATGTGGTTAAAGTTCTAACTATCCGGTGTTTACGGTGTTATTTTGACCGGTCGAGTGGTCGGTCTGGGCCAAGGAGAATACAATATTTAAGCCTGTCACAAACATAATAGTATGCTTTACAGACGCGGATCCGGGTGATCAAACCCCCCCCCCCGCTCTGAGAAAAAAAGGAAAAATTGGGAAAATATACGGAATAACGAGAGTAAGTGCAACAATATCATTGTATAGCATGTATCATGTTTCATCATCTTTTCCGCTTGTCCACAACAAATCTTAGGCCTGAACCCCACCTCTGGAAAAATTTCTGGACCAGCCCTTGCTTTATAGAGGTCACTCGTGGTAAACTGTTTACGTGTATGTTCCATCAGCATTCATGTTTTGATTTGCCAGTAAGGGAAGAAAAGGATTTAATGTGTATTGCTAAAGTTGAATCGCATGGGGATATTGTTCGCATGTCATGACACTAGACTGTTTCAAATTTTGTTGGAACCCGTTCACCGGCGTTGTCGAGAATTCTTATGGTTTGGGTAATTTAGCTCAATATCACAATATGCACATATTGATAAAATTAATCAGCAGATATGTAGCAGTCATCAAAATGGACAAACGTTTGTGTGCCAATGTGCATTCTTAAGTGAAGAAACTTGAAAACTTTTGCCTGGCTCGTGGCTTCTCCCTCTTCGCTAGTGAGAGTTTCCATGCCCTCAGCTCCTACCATCAACAAATTCATGTTACAGTAGCAATTTCATATACATGTACTCACCCCTGACGTGAAGTACATTGCATGCATTTGCATAATTTCTGCTGACTCACTCACTTCTTATTAACAATGCATATCTTATATCCACGATGAGTAAATTGTTCAAACTCTCAAAAACTAGATATCCAGGTGGTTAATACGGGACCATTATCAATTGCCCCTGTAACGTAAACATTTTTGTGCACGTTTAAATATCGGGTAAGAACAGATAGCTAAATCGACGTGTCGTCATCCTGTGATGATAAATTGAGTCCATAGCTTTGTCGATTATCTCGATAAAGTTAAAATATACCGATCTAGTGAGCATAACACCAAGAGCTGCTGGGAGAACTTTAAAACTAGCAATGCCGATTCTTGATTCTTTGTAAGTTTATTCATCGTTTTTGTGTTAATGACACCCGAGAAGGGGTTGATTTATTGGACGCTTTCTGCTTAGAAATAACGAGAACCTCCTGAAGTGGACAGAGTGGATAGGTCGACCCGAAATTGTTGACGTGTCAAATGAATTCACTGATGATACATAAACTAATAACATGGAGAAGTTGCGAAAGCCTCAGGGAATACACAATGAATATCTAAGAAATCAGAATTACACCACCCACCCCCATTCCTTGCTGTCCATGGCTTTCCGGTACATTTCGAATTCAGCCCGCAGCTGCCTCAAGGGTACTTTCAAGATTTATGTCAAGGATCAAAATATATTTAAGCAGACAGCAAAAAAAATCAGACACTGGTCATACTTTTTAATTAGTTTTTCTGCTTGTACTGGTAAGTCTGTTTAAGTCTTACAAACAAAACAGCCAGTGCTTGTTTTCAACTGAAGTGTTTGCTATTTGGTATCTTGAAAAGGGGTCGATTGGACACTATGGACGCAAGGAGCAATCACCTTAGACGATCATCTCAGCTGTCCGATTCAGTAATTAAAGATGACAAAATGGCGGGAACTATCGAGTTGAAGAGGGAGATTGGTTTGATCCGAGCAATAGCAATCATTGTGGGATCTTCATCTCACCAAAGGGAATTCTGCAAGGAGCCAATAGTGTAAGAATGAGTCTCATCATCTTGCTTGTTTGTGCTGGAGTTTCATTTTTGGGTGAGATACTTATATACTGTGATTCTCTGCTTTTCTATTTATACAAGGTCAATAACAGCTATACCAACCTTTCCAAACTGCTCCGTATCCTGCATTTGCCCCTTACTCTTTAATTGTAGGAATGAGATAAACAATCATTGTGGCTGTATTTCCATTGCTGTTTCAAGAAAATGCAATGGGTCCCAAGTGATCGGTTTGGCATTGTTCGTGATATTTTGAAGAATTCACAAATTAGCTCAAACTTGGTGCAAACAATAGAAAAGGACTGATATGTTTGCTGCCACCCAGCGTCTCAAGAGTCTCCTTTTACACTTCATCCCACTACACTTAGCCATGCTCCAACATTCGTAGCGGGGATCAACGGAGTACCAGTGTATTAACTAATGGGTCTTCAGCCATAATTAAGGTCGGCCAGCAAAACCTTTCAGCACATTGTCATTGAATAACCTGGTTAAGATTTCTCTTTTCTTGTGATAACTAAATGCACCGTTATTTTAACACTATTTGGCATATCGCCCCAATTTAAGGTGCCTTGTGCTATGTCGAGCTAGGAATCGTCATTCCTAAAGCTGGTGGCACTTACCAGTACATTCTACACGCCTATGGTGACTTCGCCGGATTTCTGGTGTCCTGGGCCACCGTAGTTATTATCAGGCCAGCTGGCGCTGCGCAGATTGCCATCACGCTCGGTACTTACATCTCTGATTACGCCATTCCTGGTGACTGTGCCCCTCCGAAAGAAAGCATCCAACTCTTCTCTATTATGGCAGTCAGTGAGTTCAAAATCTGCTTTTACAAATGAAACGAACACAAAACCCTGCTTTTTCAAACATTGCTACATCGGTTGCTTTTATAATTTAGTTTTTGTACCAACCACACTGGGTTATTTTAGTCTCTACACTTCTACCTCTGCAGCAATGGAGTCAAGACAGTCATTGTTCAAAACAGCTTACTAATTATGGAGGACGAAAAGTGGCCAGCTGCGTTTCTGCTATCAGAATAGTAGAAAGCAGATTTTACGTCTTTGTAACGTGCAATTGTTGTCTTTCCTTCTTTTCTGCTACCTCAACAGCAGAATGATCATTTTATTGCAATGCACTTTTCACTTTTCTGCTACTACAAAAGCAGTTTTACTTTTCCTCTTTTCGATGGCGGCCGAAAAGTAGCCATCTGCTTTTCTGTCCTTAATGGGCCGTGGATGGGGTCATGAACCGGTAGGTTACGACCATTTCCGTTATGGGGGAGTGAAGACATATAGAAACCAATACATAAAGCATGCTTTCTGCGGACCTATAAGGCAAAGAAAAAAGCATCTCAGAGGAAATACAGTTTACAGCTACCATTCAATAGACACAAGCTTGCGTGGGCCAAGGAAAACATGTGAATCTTTCATTACAAAAGATAGGGTGGAGTGTAATTCTCTTGATTTATACGTCTTCAAGGAAAGGAAATGGTCATAACCTGAGGGTCATGGCCCTTGGAAGGCAGAAAGCAGATGGCCACTTTTTGGCCGCCTATGCAAAAATGCTTCTCCCTTATAAAAAAAGCAAAAAAAGTATAATTCACGGTTATTGTCAAAACGTTCGATCCTCATTTCTGCTTGTTCAAAAGGAAAAAAGCAGATGGCCGCTTTTCGGCCGCCAGCGAACGAAGAAAAGGTAAAATCTGCTTTTCTTGAATCAAAAAAGCAGAAAAATAGAAAGATGCATAACCAAACAATGTTTGTTCGTTCTGCTTTTTGAGATGGCAGAAAAGTCGAACTTGCATGTTACCAGAACATAAAATCTGCTTTTCTACCATTCTGATAGCAGATAAGCAGATGGCCACTTTTCGTCCTCCATAAACTAACGCTGAAAATTTTTTTATGGTTAGATCGTCACCAACATGATTCCCCTATGGACGGATGAGCATGCTTACAGTATTACGGTGGTGTATTTAGTTCTTGGGTCAGGGAGTTAAATGGATTCTTTTTCCCCAGAAAGATTCTCCATATTGTCATCCGTAAAACAACTCTCCTTCACGCCTCCCTAGAATGGAACGTATAGTAACACTTTCCTTCAAAATGGGGAGCGGGAGTGTCTCCCACAGTTGATATGATACTGGAGCATTATTGTTTCATGTTTCTCAACAGTGATCGTGATGTTTGTCAATTGCATCAGCGTTCGGTTTTCCTCGGGATTCGTCGTTATTCTCACCATTTCTAAAGTGACAGCTCTGGTAGTCATTATTGTCGCAGGCATCGTGAAATTATTTCAAGGTGAAGTCATATGTTAATAGGCCTAACTAGAATAAATCACACATGGCAATAGTAACCAATGCTGAAAAGATGCTTCTTTGTTACACTCGTATTGGCTGAAAACAAACGGCAAACGCATAGAAAGGTTGTTTTTTTTTCCCAAAAAAGTATTAAGCAACAGGCTGGAAAAAACAAAACTGCTACAAAGAATAAATTTATAGGTAAGTAAAATATCGGGAAAGAACGCAGTTTCGCCTGTTCTTATTAATTTTTAGCTGTTCTAAGTGAAAGCAAGTTATATTTGAAATGTAAAAAATTTTAATACTCAGTCTTCTTAATTTTGCACACCTTAATGTTCTCTTGCCAGGGCATACACGTTACCTGAACACAGAGGTGTCATTTGTAGGATCTACCACGCATGTCTTGAGCTATGGTACGGCCCTGTATTATGGTTTCTGGGCCTACAGTGGTTGGTAGGTATTAGACAACATCGCTTCCGAAATGATTTTATTGACCTGTTTTTTATCCCTCTCATAGTATAATGCAAAACAATTTTAAATATGACACACCAGGCATCTGTCCTCTCGACGGGGACAAAGACAGATGTCCAGCATAAATTTACACCACTACTATTGCGGCATGGTGGGCACTTGAATGAGCACCTTTGGTAAAGGTGCAGTGGCATAACTAGGGCTAAATTTCCGGGGGTGCTTGGGATGCACACATTTTATTGAAGGGGCAAGAACATAAACTGCAGTTGCATTTTAACAGAGACTATTTCCTGACTTCAAATGCGTGGGGGGGGGGGCACCCGGGGGCATTGCCATTCGGCAGAGGTATGTGGCCCCAGTGCCTCACCCTCCCCTTGACGGCAGCGCCACTTTGGCGCGGTGTTCTTGTTGGAGCTTACACTTCGTCCTTGGATAAAAAGCCATCAATGAAATTTGTTTCTGGGATCCAATTAAGCTTTTGTGAGGCTTTTTCCTTATCTTATCAGTCGATCAAAGTGAACTGTTCCTCTTTCTTTTTCACAAGGGACAACATCAACAATGTGTCAGAGGAGTTAAAGAATCCAGCAAGGTTGGTTAAATATTTTTAGTGGCTTTGTATGAACAATGTCTCTGTCAAGTATCTTCTTTTAACTTAATCGGAGATTTTTGATGGTAATTAAAACGCATTATTCATGCTAAACTTTCAGCAAATTATTGTATTACATGCTCATTTTTCAATAATAAGTCTATTTACACCTATATTTAATTTTACTCTTAACTGACGAATTGTTTCATTCTGTCGTAGACACAGGTTTTGCATAGGCGTCCATCTTCTCTTTCTGTTGCCGCCCCTGGTCAAACAAAATATCCAAGACCATGCCATGTGGTTTGTGTCACAGATCTTGGAATAACTGTGGAAGGTCTTGGAACTAAGACTAGGCTGGGGCTTGAAAAATCACACATCGTGCAACTTGTGATAGCGCAGAGCCGGTTCCATACATGGGGAACGTATCTGAGTTACATGCGCCAACTTCGGACGAATGACCAGTTTATACAGGGTTCATGACCATTTACGTTATGTTGGCACATGTTAAATTGGTTAGAATGTGTTGGGGGTGAAATGGTGAACTGAGCAGCTCCATTTCTACTGAAGTACTTCAGTGTATAACATGGCATATCAACATTAGCCTTTCCTAACCAAATCCTACTGTCTGGCTTCTTGTGCCGACCCTGTTTTTACATAATGACAGAGGATGACAGGCGCTTTAACCAGGTGGCTCCGGGCAAGTGGAGCTCGTTACACCTAGGTCAGTCCACCTAGGAAGACAACTTTGATTTTAAACCCGGGTAGGTAGAGCCTGTTAGCCTTGGTTGGCAGACTGCCTAGGGGAAGGACCACTCTGATTACAAACCTGGGCAGGTAGAGCTCGTTATCCTTTGTTGGCAGTCACCCTGCGCGTAACCAAACGCGGACAAGGGCGAATGAGGGGCCTTGCCCCCAACAGCCAGGGTAGGTGTGAGAGGAGTGGCGCCCCAAGGCCTTACTAGCGTTGAAAGGAAATCCAATGGCGAATCTTACAACAAATCCTATACTGCCAGTCCCGGGAGTGGAAAAGGAGCTGCGCTGCGGATAGTGGCGCTGGCCAGGGTTCAACTCAGCAGTATGACAGTGGCCCACAAACCCTTCAGGGAGGGGGTCACCTGACGACAGCATCACCTGACGACAGCAGCAAGAGGCAGTTCATTATGGCAACCTTCAACGCAAACACTGTGAGGGATGAGGCGAGGCTTAGAGAGATGGCCCATTATGCAGTGAAGTGTGGCGTGGAGACCACGATAGAGCTGCCTGATTGCATAAGGATAAGGAAGGTTGGAATCGCCGTAGGAGGTCCCACCTGCAGGCGAAATAGAGAATAAGTACACGTGATCCAGCCATACCTTAAGTGCCGCGGAATGGTCGACGATTCCATTTGCATATGGGTAAAGTTACGTGTACTTAGACAACAGCGAATCGGTTGTTCTGATTGGATTATTAAATCAATGGAAATGTACTTTGAATGAAAAAATAGGGCAGAAGGAAGCAGTGCTGAGTTGTACCATGGTTGTTCATACATGTTGCAGGTTTATTCCAACCGTGACTAGTCTACAAAGAAGCAAAAATAATTCAAAATAACCACTGCGGATAACCTTAAAGCCCACTAAAGACTATGAGCCAGTCTGTTATGCCGTTTGTGTAGCACTGGCGTGATGCAGCAGCAACAGATTTTTGATGTATTTTATGAAACTTTATGTTTTTAAATATTTTTGGAAGCCGGTTCTAACTCGGAATTGCTATTCTTGGCTGAGGCCGGAACCGGCTCTGAAAATTCTGGAGCAGCCCAAGCCTGACTTGTACCAAATTGACTTGGGACTTGACTTGACCTGTGATCAAATAATTTATGCATAACTGGACCCAACTACTTGTGACTTAGCTTAGACTTGAAAGTATTGACTTGACTTCGACTTGCAGAACTTGACTTGGTACCACTTCTGGTTTTATAATAAACAAAATGCCAATATTTAGAACATGAAAATGGTATATTATCGAGTTCTGTGAAGTGGGTGCCATGCTATACTACCTGAGGGTCAAGTCGATGACGCTTTGAATTGAGCGACTCAAGGCTATAGATTTTGGCATTACAAGTATATTAAAATGATCTCTGAACATTGATCCTGTCCAACGGAAAACCATCAGACTAAAAAAAGACCAAAAATCCTCTGGTATTCGACCACGCACACCCACAACCCGAAACGTTTTCCTTCACACCATAAAGCAAGCTAGCTTCGCCGAACTTCTTTTTTCCCATCGTTTGAAATGTGCCCACGACTTCACGCGGTGATGATGAAGCTGTTACATAATTTTGGTGCCTAAAATAATTAGCGGTATACTTCGAAGAGAGGTGTTTTGCTGTAGAAGCACCGTTTACTAACATGTGGGTTGTAGGGTTTTAATACAGCACACGCACGTGAACAGCAGGTTTCATATGATTTGCCTCACTGCTCTGGCTCATATTTAAACTACGTTTTTTCGAACTGTACTATCCTTTCGGATATGTGTGTTCGAAACGAAACAGCTTTTTGGCAAAAGAGCAGCCTGGTATAATGCACAAATATTTGCATCATTTACTTTATGTTAGCGCTCTAATCGTATAACATCAGATGTTGATCTTCAGTCACTTTACAGGTTGATTAATCGCCGTTTTGATTTATCTTGCGATGTTTTTTTTTCTCTGTAGAAATCTACCTTTGTCAATGTGCATTGCCATACCGACTGTGACTATCATTTATCTCCTGACTAACATCGCCTATTTCACTGTCCTCTCACCGACTGAGCTACTTGCATCCAGTGCTGTCGCAGTGGTAGTGTATCATTTTTAACGGTCGCATTTATGCAAGTAACAAAGTAGCATGAATGCAGAAATTTTGCGCGATATTATCATGAAAAACGATAGTGAAAAAATTAACCTGTTCTTTTATGAACGCACAACTATTGGGCAATGTAACCATCTATAATTTTCTTGTCAACACCTACGCCAGTACATGTATTTGAGCTGATGGGTTCACGCTTTCTTGGCTGTTTCTCCAGACCTTTGCCGAACGTCATGGCATGGCTTGTCCCACTGGGAGTGTGTATCTCCACCACGGGCACGCTCATGGGTAGTTTCTTAACCAGTCCAAGGTACAAAATCCAATGCACATTATTATGTCATGACATCTTAAGTTTGTTGCGTGAAACTGGAAACTATGTTGTTGTTAACTTATTAGGGTTCTTATGGAAAATTATGATCAATGAGTCGATGAAGTACGAACGTAGGGCTGACAGCTTTTGCGCCTACCAAGAACAACAACCAACAATTTTCAAGATTCAAGAGTAAATTTTCTTGTGTTTTGACTGCTTATTCCACGATTAGGATAACGTTTGCTGCAGGCAGAGAGGGCCATATGCTGTCCATCTTGTCCATGGTTAATGTGAAGTTCCATACTCCACTCCCTGCCATTCTCCTACAGGTATGTTCAGTACCCTAACTTTTTACCGTCACAAAATTTTCTACATGACTTTTGACAACCAGTCGTTTAACGATGAAATAAATATAACTGTCATTATTTGGAGGGGGTTGATGATACTGTAAAGCGTTTTGAGGGGAAGTGGGTACTTTTTTTCAAGATGTGTTTCGAGGGGAAGTGGGTAATTGTCATCGAAGAAAAGGCAAAAAATAGAAGTGTAGCAAAAGAAAGACTAGAAGAGGGGCAAAGAAAGGGGTCAAAACCGCCTGCTCCACTTTTGATGGTTTGTCACTCTACTTGGGTGCTTCCCCCATAAATTGCTATTATGACGACGCTCATGGGTACATCAGATAGTTTATAATTAGAAGGAGTCAAAAAATAGTTTCTTGGATCTTGTATGTAATCGATAGTCTATTAACTTGCATGCTAACTCTTCCAGGGACTCATAGTGTTTGTACTGATAATTATCGGTGACTTCAATTCGATCATCATGTATGGAAGCATCGTTCAATGGATTCTCTTCATGGCCGCATTTGCTGCAGTGTTTATTCTGCGACGAAGGTATCCAAATATACCAAGACCCTACAAGGTATGTCTGGTAACTCATCAGTGTGACACAGATCTTTCCACCTCAATGAGCATTGTCGTTAGAACATCTTTCAATTGCTTGAAGGCACAGTCTATCATTTTTCTTTTGTACACTTTGTACTTTTGAGTTAACAAAATCACTCCAATCTAAAGAAGGGTGCCTAGGAAACAAACCTTATGAAGTTATGAGAGGTTCTCAAGTTCATTCGAATGCAGCTACGCCATGCACCAGACCAGACCGATAAGTATAGTAACCGCGTGCTTAGATATGTCGTGTCAACGCTTACTCCCGCATCTAATGGCAATATTCCAAAACGTGTCTTTAGACACATCGTTGGCAACGATATACTTCCGTTGTTTTCTTCAAAATGATAGCTTGCTAGACAGAATAATTTCACAGGAAGTTTAATCCATAACCATCTTTAAAGCGAGTAGGCTTTTCAACAGTAATTTCGTCAGCTACTTCTCAGGTAACTACGAATGGTGGAACTATAGCCTTAAATAGTTCTGCCTTGCAATCACACCGTACTAGAGCTCAGTAAGCTATGAATAGCGACTTTGGAAACAAAGTTGTACCGAACCGAATTCCAAGAATGCGATGTTAACGTTTCAAACGAGAACCTCGATGCAATCTTGCCCTCTTCTTCAAAGCCGAAACCTCTTGGTCGCAGAATGCGCACACTGATGTCTCCTTCGTACGTTCATTTTGCCCATTTTCTAGTTATTAAGAACACATAACACTTCAACAGAATTGCTCACCAGAAACAAATGCATCAAAAGCAGAACATCAGTTTGTCTTTAAGAGACACATCACCACCTCAAAAAGGCATTTTATTGGAAAATGTCAGAGCCAGCGTCACGCAGCGTATCTTCTGTGACTGTCTGCGTCTTGGCATCTTCAGTGCTGTCTCCATAATGACATGCCAATCAAACGTCTCGTTCCTTTAAATCTATTCTGTCATGCAGGTCAACAGTTTAGTTCCTGTGCTTGCAATCATTGCTTCCATCTTCATTATTTTGGCACCAGTCATATCGGATCCTAAGCTTGAGTACCTGTACGCATTCGTATTACTCGTGACAGGCATCTTGGTCTATGTCGTGTTCGTTCGAGGAAAACAACAGCTTCCGTACACAGGTAGGTTTAGTCTTTCTCAACACGGTTATTTGTTTAATGGAACGTTTCAAGTATGCTGTTATAGGTTCGGTTGGGTAACGCTTTTCCATGTTTTGCTGCTACAGAACAAATGACGACGTTCTGCCAGAAGTTGCTTTTCGTCGGCCCATCCCGGAAGTAGGACTCGGTTGGATTGGCCAATACCAAAGTTAATTGTGGTTGGAACATGTGCGTGCAGGTACTCGCCGGATGGGGTTGAACATTTCCCTTCCACAATCTGGTGGGTATACGGAAGAGGAACTGCCAAGGATGTGGGAAATTGATCTTCTATACACTTATTATTTTGATGCATCGATTAAGGTATATTATGGACACCCGTGATAGTTATAGGCTCTAAGCAATGTCATTTGAGCTATTTTTCTCCTCTGTCAGTGTTGCTGTGTATAGTGCTTCATGTATGTATGTATAGCTGGAAACAAATTTTGTTCCTTTAGCAGCTCTCGATTAGATAATATTTCAAGAATTTTGTTTCTAGTGGATAAAGGTATAGAATTATGCAATATTTTGTTTTGACATTTAAGCGCATTTTTATTTGGTTCATATTCGAGATTCATATTTGATTTGTTTATTTTTTTACATCTTACATTTTCATATTTGATTTTAATTGTCATATAAAGAGGAAACTCATCTTAGGATTTGTCAATTCAATAACATGCAGGATGATGAGATCATTATTTTCACGCTCCACTAAATAATGTTTTGCCCTAAAAGTGGTTTTCATCCGCTTTCATGGAACTCCAGCAAACAAAATTTAAATGTTAAAAAGTTACTGTTTTTCAAGTGCCATAACAGGGCGCCCTTTCATGTTATGATGTCAGCAATCCTTGGTTGGTTCTCAGCGTACAACTCAAAACAATGCAGACCTGTAGGCTGGGGTGGGGGAAAGGGGGTTCGAACCCCCTTATATGAATATATAATTTCAATATATCACAATTTTCGGGATATAAGCCGGGGTTTATACATTGATTCTCACGCTCAAAATGTCTTTGCGGTTTATAATGAACTCCGGGCGGCTTATACAGCAACATTTGAAGAATGAAATCTGTCACTGAACGCCGCCACGTGCCTCAGCGCAGGCTAAGCCGGGCCACCGCCGCGGCCAGTTAGCAACGCGTTTTGTGGCGGGGAACAAGGCAGTCATGTTTTCATTAGTTGCCGTTTACATTACCTCTACTAACGTGTTGGATATGAAGGAAACCATTCCAGAAAGACAGGATAGACTTAATAAATGCCCTCTAAGTACTGTAATGCTGGGGGGCCAAGCCACGTTCTGGCTCATGATCTGTGTTTTCTTAAGGCTGATGGTCAGTCCAAAATCACCATAGGCAACAATGAAGCGATTCATTTAAGCGGCTGAAGATTTCAGGTGAGTGGGCAGTGACAGCTGCATAATCAGCAAGGAGGAAGTCGCAAAGGCATCTCAGCATCTCATCTCTTACAATCTGACCTGGTCCGGAGATATATGCCTTCGGTTGCAGATCTAAATGCATGCATGCATCAACAGGACGGCAAAGAATATCCCAAACAAGATTGGTGCAAGGACGCAGTCCTGCTTTACTATACTTCAAATGTCGAAAGGGTCTGATGTTGAGCCATCGAAGACTCGTGCAGTACCATTCACATCTTCATGAAAGGATCTAATGACACTGAGGACCCTAGATAGACATGTAATCTTAGGGAGAATCTTGAAAAGGCCGTCCCGGCTGACCAATCCGAAAGCCTTTGTGAGGTCGAGGAAGGCTATAAATAGTGGCTGTTATATCATATTGATGGTGGACCTCTTGGCTTCGAATCCGCACTGAGATTCTGGAGAGACTCTCTCTGCAAAGATATACTTGGGGAAACAGCTTCCCAAAGATGCTCAAGAGGGAGATTCCTAGATAGTGTGACGATGTTTGCGTCTCTCGCGTCCTGCGGTACTTTGCCCTCTCTTCAGCAAGAGACAGAGGATTTCATAAAGCTGACTAATGACACTCCCTTTGCGGAACATCAGAACTTCGGCAGGAATATTGTCTTTCCCGGGATCTTTGCCAATGGCAAGAGAGTCCAGGGCCTCGCTGACTTCTTCAAGAGTTGGTTCGCTGTGAAGATCCTCCAGCACAGACAGGCGCTCGATGGCATTCAGTACCTCTTCGATTACAACATTATCTCTGGAGTACAACTCGGAGTAATGTTGCACCCTGCGTTCCATTTGCTGCGCCCACTCCTGAAAATCCGAAGGTGAACCGGTTGTTTAAATTATGTAGTTATTTCGTATATGAAATGAGGATGTACACTCGGCCATTAAAAAGAACGCGTCTGCATGTAATAAATTTGTTCCATACTTTTTGGACTGCGAAGTTGAAATTCTGAGGTTCGTGTTTCATGTTTAGAAAGGGAATTTTACAGGAAGACTTTATCGAGACTTAGTCAATGTAAAACCTGAGAACACTTGACGCGTTTATAAAATGTGTTTATGTGTTTACAACTTTAAACACCATATGTATTTTCTAAACACTGGTGGTTAGAACTTGTTAAGGTAACCTCTACACTGCGTTTACCTTATATAAATTTTCAGAAATACTATGCTTAAAAATCAGACCAAGAGCTAAAAACAAGTGTCGATGACAAGGACGGAGGTCAGTGTGATGTTACGATTACTATTTAAAAATGGTATACCCAATGACACTCAAACAAAAAGAATTAAATGTACGGAATCATAATATGGTCGACAAACTCATAATTCATGTCTTTGATTTGTTTAAGTACAGGCATGTAGCCACCACTTTTTGCATCACTGTTTGTAAGAAACAGAGTCTGGAAAAGTTGAATTTTTCCTAAAGAGCAGTACATCTTCAAGCGAAGCATAGCAGTTTTTAAACACTGTATTCACTGCCACTCTAAACTGAGTGTTTAAATTTGGACTCCTGATCATGCGCAAAGCTTTTTTTTGCCTGGATTTATGGTCTAAAATTAGCTAATGTAGAGGTAGTAACGCAGTGGTCCGACCAGCCAGTACCCTATAAACATTCGAGAGAAAACCCCATTTTGTTGAATCATAGCCAGTTCTTTGGGAATCTGCTCTGACTCACTTAAATTTAGAGTTTTGGAGCATGACATTTCTTGCTCTTGAGCTTTTGCCAAAGGTCTCATTGGGATTGAGTTCTTGAATTTCAGGAGGCCGCTCAAGGACCTTAATTTTCTTTGTCCTTTGTGCTTTGACATGGACAAGAAGTACATGTGATCAGTTTTGGAAGAATGTTCAGGTCTTCGTTGCGGGAAGGGGACGAACCACGCAAAAATGTAATGTACATGCATATCATGCAGGAGTGGTAATGGAGTTAAGCTCCCACTACACCTCTAAAGTGCTCCCATATGGCGTGGGACTCAAATAGCCTCGAACAACCAAGTCCAACTCCTGGCCTGCTCTTGTTGCCTAGCTTTTAAGCCCGGCGAACCTGCTTCTACTGAAAGGAGAGGGGGCAAAGGCGGGTCACTGGCGCCTCAAAACCAGTTGCTTCGGGTATGGGCTCGCCAGCCTGGGAAGGCAGCCCACCTAAGGGAAGGAAAACCCTGATCTCAAATCTCTGCTGCCCTGCGGCTATATCCACTCACGGAAAGGGCTTCACGAGTCAACCTTGAGGCTAACTCTGGAGTCGGAGTCCTGCTCGCGGCTGTATAAATAACGTTCTGGCAACTCCTGCGACGCCGTTGGAACCATGTTTACTGGCTTCAGCCTTTCCAATAGATTATTCCAGCTTCGTGGAAAGGGGGATTTGCTGCATGAGCAACAGTCTTTCCCCCATATTCACTTCGCACACTGGAGAGGACACTCCAACGTCCCTTTAAAACGTCGATACAACACGGGAAGAAGAAGTTTACCGGTTATTCTCCTGCTCAATTGGCGTAGAGCATGACGTGAGGGGCAGCTTCCGACGGTGGGGAAGATCATCGCTTGTCATTGGGCAGCTACCGCCCGCCTGGGTGCTGCCCCGTCATGGTCCGTCAACTTCACGGGGTGCGTGGGGTTTAGGGTGATAACCAACAAGCCGATCGATAAACCTTTCACCAGGCAACAGAAAGAAGAATACCCCTGCCCTGAAACTGGGCACTTGGAACGCCAGGACAATGATGCCCGACTTTTCCGACAACCTACAAAAAGTACATGACGCACTAAGACAGCGGTCATCGATATGGAACTGAGTAGACTGCAGATGGACATAGTTGCCCTCCAGGAGACAAGACTAACAGATTCAGGATCTGTTAGGGAGAAAAAAGTTCTCTTTTTTCTTGGAAGGAAACCATCAAATGAGACCAGGGAATATAGCTTCGGTTTTGCAGTAAGGAATACTCTGCTGACATTAACCTCCCCGCCAACAATTCTGTAGTGTCCCTATAGCTTCATTCATCCGTAGGACCTGTCACTCTAATCATTGCATATGCCCCAACCCTGACATCAATAGCCAAGGCTAAGGACAAATTCTACGAAGACCTGATGTCAACCATCGAGAAAATCTCTGAAAAGGAATCACTGTTCATCCTCTGTGACTTCAACGCCAGAATCGGTGCTGATCATAGTTCATGGCCCACTTGCCTAAGACAGTTCGGCACTGGAAAGTTAAATGAAAACGGCCAACACTTGCTCGAATTCTGCTGTCATAACTGCACCCAGATACAGACAGCAGCTGACACAGGCAATATCAAGGGAATGCATGATTGTATCAAACAGGCCCTGGGTCCAATACATATGAAAACCACCCCTCTAAAGCCCGTCACTGGATCGGGCAAAGCAAATGAAACGCTGGGTGCAGCATTACTCTAAGTTTACTCCAGAGATAATGTTGTAATCGAAGAGGTACTGAATGCCATCGAGTGCCTGCCTTTGCTGGAGGGGCTTGACAGCGAACCAACCCTTGAAGAAGTCAGCGAGGCCCTGGACTCACTTGCCTCTGGCTAAACATCCGGGAAAGACAATATTCCTGCCAAAGTTCTGATGTCTTGCAAAGGGAGTGTCATTTGTGAGCTTCATGAAATCCTCTGTCTCTGCTGGAGAGAGGGCAAAGTACCGAAGAACATGAGAGATGCAAACATCGTCACACTATATAGGAACAAAGGTGACAGAAGTGACTGTAACAACTGTCGCGGCATCTCCCTCTTGAGCATCGTTGGGAAGCTGTTTGTCCAAGATGCCCTGGTGAGGCTTCCAGTCCTCGCATAGTGAGAGTCTATCTAGAATCTCAGTGCGGATTCAAATCCAGGAGGTCCATTAAAGATATGATATTTTCCCTCCGACTGCTGCAGGAAGAATGCAGGGAACAGCAACAGCCACTATTTATAGCCTTCATAGACCCCAGGAAGGCTTTCGGCTTGGTCAGCAGGGACGGCCTTTTCATGATTTTCCCCAAGATTGGATGTCCATCTAGGCTCCTCAGAGTCATTAGATCCTTTCATGAAGACATGAAGGGTACTGTAGTATGCCAGGATCAACCTACGATTTCACTGAGGCTGGGTCATTGACAATTCCCACATTGTCACCTTGTGGAATGTAGTTAGGTTTAGTCAAAGCAGGTTGTGAAATTACACGTCACATGAAAGGGTGGTAATTGATCAGGCTCTAATAAGATAAATCACAATACATGTACATCTACATTAAAAACACGTAGTTACATAATACTATTGGGGGACATATCAACCCAGGAACATGTAGATTGCAATAGATAGAAAACCGAGGGCTGAATGTTTTCGTGAAAAGTACATACACATGTATGCAGCCAAAACTTACGACTTTGCTGAGCACAGGCTTACAAACACAATGTACTAGCAGAACTAGCAGAAATACGTCAAAACGGGCTTTTCCAATATCTATTCATCCAATAAATCTTCAAACTTTGTAACTTCAGTAGCTTTCTCCAACGTGAGATTACCCGCCCACAATACACGCGTAAGTCTGATCCCCAAATCTTTGTTATCTGAGCCCTATCAC
>NW_019091480.1:49231-59473 GCF_001949145.1 Acanthaster planci | reverse complement strand
CTAATGTCATTGTATAAGTCACTGATGCCCTTTCAAATGCTTAATAGACAACCCTGATACTGTTTAATTTACCTACACGTGTATGATTTGAAATTAAACTAAAGACATGGTAACTGATAATAGTTAGTACAAGTCAAACATTAAGACAGAATTCTTATCTTTTTAAGCAGTCTCTAAATTTACTTCTCTGTTTTCTCTTAAATAGTTTCCCTTAAATAGGACCATTATCTAATGGAATTCTCTCAGCAACGAAATCGACATTAATACAACATATTATACAGCGACCCCATGCAGTATTCACGTTTCAAGCATTTTTTAAATTGAAAAAGCAGTAGATATTTCTTTAAAAATGTATGCCATTGATATATATTTTCGTAATGTGGAGGCGTTCAAAGTATCTTCAGAAAGTTGACCCTGGGTATCTATGGAAAATGTTTGAATGATAAGAAGGTACACTTTGAAAAATAACAAAAATAGCAACAGTGTTCGTGACTTTTGAGAATCTAAACAGCGGTTATCTGTTCTATTTCAGTGTAACTTTGATTTGTTCCTCTTGTTTGCGAGACTAAACAACTCTTTTGATCATGGTTCTTGTTTCTTGACAGGTTAGCAGTGTAATACAAACAAACCTTTACAATAAATTATTTTGAGAAAATTAAGAGTTTAAAAAAAATTTTATAGGTTGTATAAGTTTCTACTCATCTTTCCATGGGATTTTTACCATATAGTTTCTCGTCATCTTTTACAACGTTTTACTCTTTAATTAAGACCTTTTGATCGAAAGAAATACAAACGAAAACACAGTGAAGGGTTTTAAATGAGCCTTCACATAGATTAACGTGAAAAGGTCCGCGCACGCTTGCGCAAACGACATAGGTCACTGTCGGCCACCGAGAAATGGAAATGTTTCGTTCCAGGAAGTGAACTATTTGCATAGGTTGCTATTTGCGCTCATAAAATTGTAAAATAAGAATTTAAACAGGCCGTGATCTTGGCGCTCATTTAGCCTAGTACTTAATTTTTTCAAACAAAAAATTCATATCGTAATTTCACTATCTTTATTAAAATACGAAATCTGTTTCAATAAAAGTTAGGAAACTCAACTCGCTGCATATTAAGACTCAGTCTGGATACCAAACCAACTAATTCCGACTGCTCTTCTTATCAAAGGTCCTGTATCACCCGGTGTCCACGTAACCAACCCTCCGGGAATGTAGTCGAATTATTCCAAACCCATCCTGTCCATAATAAATTCAGTTTAACGTCAACACTTTTTTCTTTAATGCTCCCCAAAATTGTAAAAATTGTTACAAAGATCAAAATGCATAATATTGCTAGCCAATAAGTAAACGGAGAAGATAAAGACCATTGGGATGGTACCGCGTCTGTACCAAGAATGTAGTGAACTGTCCGGGTTATATCGGTCGGAGTAGCCCCCAATTACGAATCAAAACTAGGGTCCGAAAGATTGGAACATGTTTTGATAAATGAAAAGCATTTTTTAATTGAACGTGTTTTAAAGTAAATGTCATTCTAAAAAATTTCGTATTTTAGACATTTGGGGTAGATTTTTCCAAAGCAGAACGAAACTTTTAGGATCCAATACTTTTTTCTAAATTGGAATGACATTTCAAAGAGTGGATGAAATTTCATCGACGCAGCTTATTTTCTAGATTCCAAGGAATTTTCAAAGAACGTAAATTTTTACAAACGAATTTTTAAAGTCAAAACTTTTTTAGATCGAAATGAAATATTTTGTACAGAATAGACTGGACGTGTTTTGGAAATGGTAACACTTTTTCAGCGTAAAGCAGCTTCGGTTCACGCATTTTACACAAAATCTCACGTCATCCTAAATGAGAAAGCATCCAAATTAGTATAAACCCAAATAATTAAGCAACCACGAATAAAAAGCAACTTGTAAAACTTCGTTAAAATAATTTTGGAAAATTATACTTCACTTTTTCAAAAATATGCTTGAAGCACCAAGAGGCTTTTGCAGAATACCGTCTGAAGGATCCAATACTTTTTAAACACGGCTTTGGATGCTTTCTCAACTCGGATGCTTTCTCAGATCAGATAATTTCTCAATTCAGGTGATTTTTTAATTCAGATAAAGTAAGATTTCCGTAAATACATAAGCCTGTGCGTTGTAAAAATGTCTAAATTTCGACAAAAATTTTTACATTGTAAAGTTTTTGTTCTATTTTTAAAGAATTTCGAGCTTAAAAATTCATTCAATCTTAGAGATTACGATGCGTATATAAAAAATCATTAGCTATTTAACAATTCACTTGATTCAGAATCTAAAAACAAAAAAAGATCCTTAAGATTGTGTTCGGTTTTTGAATATATACTGAACTACTATTCGTTTAAAACATATTAAATTTAAACCTAAAATGCAATGAATTTAACAAAAATATGTTCTAATTTTTTACCCTAATTCTACTTTGCAGTGGTTGGCCTATTCCGACCGGTATACCACGGACAGTTCACAAAATTCTCGGTACAGACAAGGCCAAAAATACCCAAATATTAACGATACCATCCGAATGGTCTTTTTCCTCTCCCCTTTCATTCGGCTACCAATTTTTATCTTTGTAACAATTTTACTGTTTTGAGGAGCATTATAAAGAGAAAAAGTGTCGACGTTAAAGTGAATTTAATATGGACAGGATAAGGTCGAAATAGTTAGACTATATTCCCGGAAATCTGGAAGAGTGTTGGTCACATGGGCATTGAGTGATACAGGACCATTGATTAGAAGAATAGCTAGAATCATTGGGTCTGGTATCCAGACTGAGACTTAATGTGTAGCGAGTTAAACTATAGTTTTAGCTGACTCGCCGCGGCAAGATAATAACTCGAGATACTATCTCGACTTTTTTCTTTTTTTGCAAGCGGCCCCTATAAGCTTCCGTAGTTCCGTACCTACATGAGTTTCGCTGAACCAAACAAAGTTAGGAGGGACTGCAGTTGATCCAAACAGAGTTTCGTTTCATACAAAAATTCTTGAATTACGTGCAGCGCTTGAAATAAAATTAAGTACACACGTCGCCTCTTGTGTCATTTCTTGCTACAATTTTTTGCAAACGTGATATGCGCTGCCCTTTTTTTGTTTAGAATGATTCTAGCCGACTTTTCCTCCACATGATGTTGGCCCACATTCAAATGTAGTCTTACTACCAACATATTATAATGTTTGCCAACGTTGCCCAAGGATACATATTGCCAACTTGACTTCCAACGTCGGTAGGAAGACGTAAGCCCAAAGTCTTGTAGCAGAGAAACAGTTGTCTTCCTGAAACAGCTTCAACTGCGCTTTAATTTTATTCGTGTAAAGGTCTCTTCTGCGGGTTTTAGCGCGACGTACACGCAAACTAAGTTGATCTGTACAACATTTGTATGTATTTTACGGAATTTTCGATGAAGTAGCCTGTGCTTGATTTTAACCTTTTTGTGATTTGAAAATACATCAACGGAGTGGTGGATGAAGTATTTTGTACATGTTCCGTGGAATGATAAACATCCAATGTATGTATTTGGACGAAAGTTGGATGCTTCCTCGTATGGCTATATACTACCCTTGTATGTAGAATGTAGGCATATGGACATTTCTCAAAATTTCAAACTGAGACACCGTGTTTGGCGTATTTGTGACGGGTTTAGTTTTGCTCTGTTTAATTATAATTGCTGAATGACTAATTGTGTTTTAGAGATCACTAATTAAATTTCATGCATTACTAATCGTCCCAGAGATAAGTCAAATGAAACTTTTTTTGAAGATTAAATTTTTAAATTATTATTAGGCCTAGTCAACACACGAGCGCATCGATTAATCTTCCAACTTCGTGATTAATCAAATACTGGTCAACTTATACCTTGGGAATGACTAATTTTCTTGTCAAGTGACTATCTAATGTTCACTGAGTGGTGTTTGCCAATTGTTAAGTGCTGTAATCACATGAGGGCGCTATTCATGTTGTCCATGAATCGCTCGGTACGTTGCCGTGTAGTAATATTGGTGTTTTGGACATGCCATGCGGCCACGTTTAATAATGCATTCATTTATAAAATGTTAATGTATTGGTTATGTGAGTTATAGATAAATGCAAATGGGTAGATATTTAATTGTCCAGATCGATTAATAGAGGGATTAAGTTGCAATCAGTTAAGCTCCGGTGCCCATGAATATACGTGTAAATTGGTCGTTTGCGTCACAACCTTGGATCTTTTCCAAAACTTCTAGACAACTTTATAGTCGTCAGGTTCAGGGCCTGGAATGGTCCTGTGGATTTGCTGAATTGTACCAGCAGGGTTGGGGGCCCTAGGCTAGGGGCAGATTGGCTGCATCGATTGGCGAGTTACATGTATATAGCGAGTTATATAAAAAAAAAAAAAAAAAGTGGCTGTATGTATATAGCCGGGTGCAAGTTGAATGTTCCTCTGAAACAGGTACTGTTATCACTGACCATCCACGATGGTGCACCTTTGATGATTATGAATCGTTTAAGGCTTGCTAGAAGGCTTTGGTTGACAAATCTTGTAAGCAATTTGTGAAAAGCACATGTGAAAAGGGCTCAATAACCCTTAATTGTAGTGTTTCGATTCACCTTCACACTCAACGGTAGTCCAACAATGGTTGTTTGTAATGGGGCGAACAAAGACTGATCCTAAAATCTGGTAAGTCTGCCATCTTCTGCTGCGTCAGCTTGCTCTTGTGCTTTCTACAAGTGGTGCACTCATATATGACACGCTTTGAGATGTTAAAGTCCCCGATGATCTAATACTTCTTTCAAACCTCAGCTGCTGTTCTCAGCTGACCTCCATGGAGGGTATTTCTATGCCTCTCTCGTGCCAACAACAGATAAATAAGGCTCCTTCTAGGTAGAAGATACCGGTATCAAAGATTGTAAGACAGTGGTGTCTTGCCTACCCGTCCACCAACACGATAAGCCTGGTTGTCTTCTTCAAAGAAGGGACCTAACTTCATAATTTTGGGATCCTTGAAGTTTATATCTCTTTGCGCTTGTCAAATCCACTCAGCCTCTCTGACTAACTTTGAAGAAGATCACCGAGAAATCTGGTTAGTCAGCTCCTTGAGCCATTGTTTTTTCGGGATTTCTTTCAAGGACAGCACTCTTGCGGTGACCATTTTTAGCTTGGACCAGCTGAAGAACTTGGTAGCATCTATAAGTGGAGGATTGATCGTAGCATCGACTCTGAGTGCAATCATTTTGGCTTTCTAGACATGGAACCATTTCTGCTCGCTGTCTTTCGGGTCTACTTGGATGTTCTCTGGTGTCCAAGGCCAAGACTCAGGTGCAGCCTCAAGTACTTAGGTCCCTCTATGAGTCAGCTCATGTCAGCAGCACGTCCTCCTCTCGAGACAAGGTCGATAACATTCTGGTCTCAAAGCACAAACGCAATGTCCTTAATGGTGTCAGACTCCGACGTGATCTCACCTACACAATACGCAACGTAGGAACGGAAAGACTTAGACTGACCTCTAAGCAAACTTATGGTAGTCATACTGTCTGTCCAGATCTTCAAGTGGACCATGGTATAACCACAGAACATTCTCCACGGTAAGCATTAGAAGAAGAATTGCCTGGAGTTCCTTTCGGGGTGTACTCGACTGTTTCAAGGGTGTCACTCTGGCCCATGCGCACACAAATGTTAGTTGAGCATTAGCATGTTCTTGACGACACCATCTTAGCAAGACTGCCATGTTGTCTTCAGAGGCATCGCTTGCACCGTGCAGTGACGTTTCGGCTCAGGGTCTCATTCCTTTGTACGGCTCTGGAATAAGGCACCTTGGCATTTCATTGTTAGCTACTTCCTGCAGGTCTCTGTTGATCTCACTCATTAGGGCGTATTTCTGCCTTCTGGGATGAGAGGAGTTTCCCAATCTAGGCTCAACTGCCATAACTTCTGCAGCAGGATCTTCGGTTGAATCAGGCTGCCAGATAGCACGCCAAGAACATAATAATAAGAAGCAGCTTGTCCAAGGGTGTTACGTTTCGTTGGAATGTCTTTGATTTTCAGGGCGTCCTTTACGAGGTCCCACTTGGTGCCTAAAGCTTCGGTGTCTTCCGTTTTGTCATATACCTCTTGAACATTTGATTGCCACTTCGTTCCTGATGGTGAAGTTTCCTGAGGGTCTGAATGAGTTTAGACTTCAGCCTCAGAGCTTCTTCGGTACTGACAACGAATTCGTTCAAATCATCCAAGGCATGTAGAACTGCTCAACGATCTATTCAGCTGTTCATCCCCTGCAGCTTGCTCTGCTACCACTTGCCTCAGGGTGACAATAGCTGCAGACGGAGATGGTTTGTCTTCAAAGGTGACAGTTGTCAGCTTGTATACCTGTATGGGGTGACTAGGATTCTCCCAGAAGACAAATTTGTGGAAGCGGGCGTCGTCAGGTTCGATCTTAATTGCTTGCTAATGTTTGCAATTAGGCCGACTTTGTTTTCCCGGTACTACAATGCGACATCAAACAGACCAGAGTTTACATTCTCACCCTTGATGAGGTAATCATTCAGTGAGTGGCTCTTGTATCTCGCCTTTAATTGCATCATATATCAATCTCACTGGAGTTGTCTTTGAATCTTTGGTAAAAGCGAAATGAGGCAGGACGCACATCTTTTTACCGACGTCTCTGCCTTGTTGCAACTCTTCCTCAGTGATATGTCGAGAGACCCCTCTCTTCAACTGGTCTCGCATTTGATTGCAGTATGTTTCCCATTCCTAAGGTCTGAATTGGCTCTCTAGACTTTTTAGCCTTTTGACAGCATAGTTGTAGTTGTCAGGCAAGTCAACTGGTGATCTCTTCCATGGTAATCTTATTTTGTACGAACTATCTCGAAGCTGGGTAACACTTTGCTCCATGTCTTCAGTGGCCCTCTTGTCGGGGAAATCAGTGGGGCATTTGCAACTCTTTGGCCGCACTCCTACGGTCTTCAGGCTAAGAAACTCTTCCAATGGTCCGATGGCTGACACCTTGATTTAGTTCACCGATGGCGATGAACATGCAATTTGTCCCCCTTGCACGAGCCATCCAAATGGGCATCTGACTGCTATAGGTTCATCAAAATTCTTGCCATAGATGTCATCTGCCCAGATCATCAAATGTGTGTTATCAATACCCAGAGGTAAGTCAATAGTTTCAGATGGGCCAACATTGATGTTGACTGGCTCAACTGTTCATATTATTGTAACTGTTCTTGAAGAAGGACTGGAGCGTCATAATAGGGTTTGTCAATCTTTGTTGCAGTTACAGGAGACGACCATTTTCCTTCCAGTTCTTCGATGTGATAGTCCAAAAGTCGTGGCTTTCTTGTCAGTTTGCTCCCGCACACAGCACTTAGTTCGTGATCTTGGTAAAAGGATTTGCTCCGTCTTTGGGAAGATCCCTTCCCCGAGTAAGTTAGCCTGGCTGCCACCATCGAGCAAAATAGGCCATTAGTGTTTCAATGATGTAGATATTCCCTGTCGTTGGTGAAGACTGTTGCCACATTTACCGACTTGCTCGTAGGGCGAAAGGGATCTGCACTGCTGCACTTGGAGGGTTGTTTTCCGTTTTCCCTTCTCTTCGTAGCCTATTGGACAAATAGGTTAGAAGTGTAGATCACTACCGCAAGTCGGGACTCGACACGGCAACACAAACTGGCATGCATTGGAATCATAAGGTGATTTGCCAGCTATATAATCGTTTGTCCATAGCGGTAGCATATGCCGTTCTTCCTCACCACATCATATTTTTCTTTCAAGGGCAGATCTCTAAACTTGTTGCCGTTTTTAGATAATGTGTTCTCGAGCACCTGGGTTGTCGTGACTGTTTGTCGGTGTGATTCTGCTTTATACTTGTATTCACTGTGGCTGAATTCGAGGCCTTGGATGTTTTGATCTGTGCTGCTGGATGGTCAATGTATTCTCTACCCAGTAGGTCTCACTTTCTCAAGGACTATACCGCCATTTTATCTCAGTGTAATCATCCCTCACACTCTTGCAGTAGGCGATCCGGTACTCTTCAGGTATCTTCTGCTTAACGCTACAAAGGCCCTATTTTTTAAAGTGCTGGGCCCTATGATGTCAATCCCTGATCAGCCCATTATTATTGTATTGTAAACCCCACAATCCCTTCTCATGGCATGTAAATTGATTATTGGGTGTCAAGTACCTGTAAATAAAAAATGCAGAAAAAAGGTCATAGTAGGGTCACGATACCCTCTTTCTGGTCAAGAGGGGACCATCAACGGCCAAGCCACAGTCCACAATCAATCGACACCCCCCCAATGAAACAACTCAGAAAGCTGCCTCGAGAGATCACAGAGACCCAACATTGATATAAGACAGGCCCTGGCTTGCCCAGGCACCGTCTATGTAAAACATTCCTTATCGCCACGTGGCTGAGATATTTACTTACAATCCTGTGGGACTTGGCCAGAGGCCGGCTCTGGGTAGTATTTTTATCAGCTAAGGGGAAGCGCCCATGTGAAATGTGGCTAAAGTAGGCTTTTCAGCATCAACTGAGGTAGGAATTGGCGGAAGGTTTTTGCATTTAGTCGTATTTTTTAATGAAGCAATTAGAAAATGAGGGACCACATCTGGCGCTATAGACTCTGCGCAGGGCTTTAATCTGGCTTAACACGGTCTTACTGTTAAGTTCTCCGGACAAGCCAACGCCCTCTGTGTGCGTGTCGAAGGTCTGCAGGGTCTGAACAAAGCGACTCATAGCCGGAGGGTTGACTCTCCACTTGATCTCGTAAGTCTTCATGTTATCAAAGTCACTGAGCAAGCTGTTCATGACCTTGTCTGGATCACAGTAACACTCATCGAGTACTTGCCAGCTCTCTCGACATTTATACAACCCTTGATATGATTGCGTCCTTTCGCGTGGATAATTGATTCTGTCAGCTGGTAGAAACATTCAATCTCGGTCAGAACCGATGAGCAACGAATGAACAGTTCTTTATTGCTTGTAGTCTTTGATGTTACCGCTGAAAGTTGGGAACTTCATCCTCGCCATTTAAGGGTTGATGAAGCAGGTTGAAATGTAAGGGCAGGCGTTAGCATTGCTGCACTTAATGCTGCTGGTACATTTCCTGTGCTCACAGGCTGCATTAGAAACTGTACGCACTGAGTTTGTCTGGTAAATCATGGGCGAGAAAAGATAGGGTTTGTCCCCCACGGATGATTGTGACTGATTGTCAACGACCTGTTTCACACGAAGTAGAATCTGCACAAACTCCATTTCACAATCTGCCATCCACTTTTCTTAAGTTTCAAATTCTGTTTCCTCATCGATGGCCTCCATAAGCCCATAGTGTTTCTCCTCGATCTTCTCGAACTATTGCTCAACCTTGGCTATGTATTTCTTCAGTAGTTCCAGATCGTTTGTCATTTCGTCGGGCTAGTTTGAGATTATTGAAATCAACAATGGTATGGTGTACAGTTGCATAGTTGGGTACACAAAGTTGTTGGAGATGTTTTGCTCTGCAAAGGAAACGCCACACGTTGCTTTAACAACCACACTAATTTTATTCAAGTATTTGACTGTCATGCCTTCTCCTTTGGATTTTAATGAGCGACTGGGATGTTTGTGGTTGGATCTTTCAACAATTGTGTTAAATCTGTACGGGAAAAAACAAGAACAGATAAGTTTAACTAGTAAGCTAAATGTAGCAGGATACGTTTACATCCAAATTCCAGAATACCGAAACAACTATGCAAACTCAAAACCACAAATGGGGGAAAACACTATGGGTCATACTGCACCCTAGACCCACGCTGAAAAATCCAAGCACTACTTACTGTTTGTAAAAATGCAACAATATCTCTGTGTAAGAGGTACACAATCTTTCTGACTCACACGCACATTATCAAATTAACAGGAACCATTAAAACACATCTACCACAATCTGTGAGTGGTGATGAGAAAACAAGAGAGAAAAGTCATTTGACCAATAAGTTGCGACTTGAAAAAACTACAAGGTCTGACGGATAACAAAGAACCCACAAAATATATTACTCAGCGGGTCCATCCATGCGTACAATGACACTACTGAGCTAGTCCGGGAGGGCAAAAAAATTGCGCTACACCCTTGCCTTTTCCTCGCGAAGTGAGAAATGATAGTATAACCAGAGCAGAAAATCAAACAAACAAACAAACACCCCAACACCCCAACAAACAAACAAACAAACAAACAAACAAACACCCCAACAAACAAACAAACA
>NW_019091480.1:22575-43484 GCF_001949145.1 Acanthaster planci | reverse complement strand
AGATTTGCGGGTGCGCAACAATATTATAAACTGTTGGTAATTATTTGTAGCTCTTCGATAGATGTTTCAGTAAGAAGTGAGACACTCAGTTGTAGTTGTATCT
Source organism: Acanthaster planci (assembly GCF_001949145.1). The sequence continues at coordinate 43,381 of NW_019091480.1, read as the reverse complement.
GAAATAAAGAAAGACCCTTTTCTTCACAAAAAAAGAAAATGCGAAAAAGCCCTCTGCTCTGTCCTTAAGACAGACAAACCCTCTTTTTTGGGTTTGATATTGTAGCGGAAAGTGTATTCTTCAGTGTTTGTGCATAATAATTGCATTACTTAGGTAGTGCGGACAGGTCCCGTGACGTACGAAGGATGGGCAGGGCGTAGCGCCGTGTATGTAGTAGTACAGGTTCGTTGGTTTGCGCGTGATCAATGCGAGTGCTTATGTGGGCAGAGGTTACTCTTAGTTCTGCAAGTGGTAGGGAAGCTCTCGCTGCGGCGTGCGTTGTATGCTGCTATATGCTAAGCTGCTAGACGGACGGACGGGCCTTCTTTCTGTAGCTGTACTCAGGTTGTACGGTGCGGCTGTTCACTTGCGGGTGCATTGTAGTAGATTTTGGCTGGGCCCACGGTGCTATGGTGGTTTGTGCATGCGGGCCGAATCACTACTGTAACAGTGACACAGCGGTTGCATTGAGCGATAAAAACATCGTTCTACACCCTCATGCCAGCGTGCGTGTTTGTACAGGCCTACTCAGAGACTCAACGCAGTCAATCGGCAACGTTGAACTGTGCTCAACTATGCCGATCTGTTAGGGGCTGGCTTGCGTTATGTCTGGGTAATATCAGCGATATTTCCGTTTGACATGTTTCCATATGTCTGCGTTGCAGTTTGCGTCTTGATTGCGTTGCATGCTCTCTGCGTTTCTTACGTCGATATGAAAACTGGGCTTTACATAGGAGTTTTGCGAGGCGACATTTAGTCATCGCGTTGCCGATCGGCGTGACACAGTGCGATAGTCTCGCCTCAAGACCACACAAAGCAAGACAGGTTGTAATAAAGATTTACCTAAACTTGTTGAGGTTACCAGCAATTCATGTTGTCAGCCTGAGGTGTCCTTGTTGTGTATTGTCAGATTGGCAGAGAGCACCACAGTCATCATAATCGGCGGTATGTATGGATCTGCCCCATTAGCCTTTAGGTCGCTTTGAGTAATGGAACGAGGAAAAACCCGAGTTTAGGTTAGAGTCGAGAACCCATCCAGTTTCAGAGACTTGCTCCTCGGACTTAGGTTAGGCCCGGGGAAACAACCCACCACAGTTTATATATAGCGTTATACCATTACTGTTTGATGTGGGACTCCTCTGTCGGGTATTATTAAAAACGTTTAAACTTCACACCTGTCGGTATAATTGTTAAACTCGAACTTTTTCTTGTTTTTTGCAGGGATGATAGTGAGTTATGATCTGTCCAAATCGCCTGGAACGCGGTAGTTAAGGCCGAGGTTCGTTGTACAGAATGTAAGGTGCCAGAATTCGTACCTCTTGACCCGGACAAAGTGTACAAGATTGTCCTGCCATCATTCCTTGTCGGTGGTGGCGATGGCTATTCCATGATACGGGATAACGTCATTGAACATAGCTATGGTGAGACTTTATGGAAAGTAATTCGCGTGGCAAATCGCACGTATGTTCGGGTTTAGTCCACTGCATCCGAGTCCATGGTTTTCTCAGCCCGAGTAGTAGTCTTGGCCAAAGACGTCAGTGATCGATAGTTGTTTTATTTCTATTGGAGAGCGCCCTCGCACAACTAGTTTTTAATTACTCTCACTAACGTCTTGGGAATCTTGCCGGAATAGGGGTGCGGCAGTTGTATGCAAATGACCGATCTTCTTAAATATTTATACCCTCCGTATTATAATGATGTACATACTTTGAAGTTCGAACATGGCGGCTTTGCGCGAGCAAGTATCCTGTCGATAGTGTCTAGTTTGTGAGAAGGGATTAAAGATATGTAAGACATATTTTTCGCTTTATAGTAGACATGGAATTGCCACTCTTCTAAAAGATATCGTTGGGGACTACAGTTGTGCTGTATCGCATCATGTTTGCGATATCTGTGGCAGAAAAACTGGGAAAACAAAATCATGTCTGACACCACGCAAGAAATACGTTCTCGTTTTTTTGCAACTCACAATGACCATGCTGCCTGGGACCAAATTACTCACACAAGCGGCAAATAAACCTACACGTGCAGCAAGAAAACGACAACCCAATTGCAGTCCGGGTACTCCGTCCTCGAAGGTTAAGGTCTTCATGGTCTCTAAGGACACTTTAGTTAGCTGGGGAGGACATACTGACTGTACATGATTATGGGTCACCAGGAACAGCATCCTCTGTCAAAACCTAGGCCTAACCTAGTCCGAGTATCACCCGTTCTACTCCGCGCTAACTCTGTACAAACATCTGTGTTGTCGTGTTTGTGTTGACGGGACTGCAGACAGCCATGATACATGTGACCTTACCATGGTGTATTATTCGGGTCATCGAAATTTATTTTGCATGCAAACTCGAGTGCTGCAGCACCCCTGCAGTGCCGTGCAGTGGCGTAATTAAGTTTGGGCCCGCCCCCAGCGGATGCTCGTGCCAGTGCTAGTCAAATAATGATGGCCACCGACTATATTTCATATACCTCTTGCTGCTTCTTAATCCTTAAGCTGAAACACGGTATATCGGGTTCAAGCGCGTCAAAAAATCGCGTGCGCGTAATTTCCAAAGTATTCGGCTCGTGACTTCGTCATACACGCGAACGCACCACATAGCACAAGTTCCTATCCACTCCATGCGGGAAAAAAGAGGGCGTGTTTTTAGATAAAAATGAAGGTACTTCGGTTGGAACTCACCATGTTGGTACGCAAGTTTATACGCGTTTGGTGCAGGGCACGCTAAAACGCGCTATTATTTATGCTGCAAGAAAAGCGTGCAGGAACCCGGTTGGAAAACTTCTCACTAGCCTGTCTTTCTTTCGCTGGTGAGGGTGCACTTCAACTCAAAGCGGATTGAATGAACACTCTAAATGTGTGTGAACTCCATTTCCATGGTAATGTGTAACACTACGTAAAGCGGGCATAGTTTAAACTGTAGTGATGTCACGCGAACCGCATATAGTGCCTGATCTGAAACTTTTTTGACTGGTTACAGAGCTCCCATTGATAAAAACCCACAAACTGTTATATTTAGGACGAAGGTGTGTTACAAACCTTCAGCTCGGTGCTAAAAGGTCATTACAGCAAAAATGTAAGTTTTAAAATTACTTTTAGGCCTTACTCTGAGCATAAAAGAAATATTGTATTGAAAAAGACTACATTCCTCGTACTTTTATTTATTAAACCAGTTTTCTTGGGCCAACATATTTAAATTTCAAATTATTTTGTTACCTGCTTTAATGTTTAAAGTAGCATTTTTCAATAAGGACTGTTTTATGTAATTTTTCCTTACGTGCCTTTTAACACGTTATCAACTGGTAAAACTTTGGTGATCGCTCCAATACATCCATGCCCCCATGGGCGCATGGGTGGCAAGATGAGGGTCCTATTTCCCGATTCCCAAAGCCTAGGGAGATAGAACCCTCGTCTGGTTACTAGCGAGCTTTCAAATATTTAGCTGAGATTCAAGTGATTAAAAACTTATCCGAGGAATTTTGGCGACTTTAAGGAGACCATGCACACACTTCAGGTTTTTTTCTATTTCCACAATTTCATCATTACAGAAATAATTGTAATTTTTCCTGTCTAAAAACCTAAATGTCTTTCTCAACTTTCAAACAAATGTCCTTTTTCAACTGCACTTAAATTTGTGAAAGTCTCAAGCAATTTCTCAACCACAGCAATGATAACATCAAGCAAGAAGTTTGGCGTGGTTTACGCATGCAAATGATGCATTAAACAGTCCACATACTGCTTTACAGGTACCTTGGATTCAAATGTTGTGAGTGAATACATGGAGGTGATGACCCCACTGACACCAGGCCTGGAACGAAGACTCCGATTCGTTGATTCATCTGAAAATCCTTGCAAAGGACCAGCCAGTTAGAATTGGCTTCTTTTAGCTGTCCGGTTTCTGTTTGTCGCTTTTTTTCTTTTTTTTTTCCCATCTTGTTTTACGAAATTATCTGACTTGTAAACTTGAGCATCGTGCTCTTTCAGAATGTTTAAGCATTTTGTTTAAGTAGTGTTAGTAGTGTTTATGTTGTGGCGAAACTACAAAGGTGTGTTTCCCCCTCAGGTTGAGTCTGTGCCCCTATCTACCCCTCTCTCCAATCAGAAATTTCAAAATGTATACAGCATATATACAAACCACCTTTAGCAGACACAGAATATAAGCATTCTAGTGCTGGCTGTGCCAAAAATTAGTTCAGGTTAGATGTTTTCCAATTCCCAGGGTGAGCACAGGTTTATCTTTAAAATGTTCCAAGGGCTCATCTGAAGAGGAATGCTGAGACCCAGGTATCAGACATCAAGGAATAAGGTTTGTGACTCCAGACTCGCAGAGGTATTTGTGTGATTGCATGCGCACAGGGCACCAATCGGGTGATGCTTTGCGGAGGTAATCTGGGTTACTAAGACCACTGTTTTGTCCTTCTGTCCAGTGGGATTTGCCACAGGGGTCAATTCATGGAGGAAGGACAGAGGAGTTTTAACTCAGGCACTTCAAAGCGTCTAATGATGGTCGCCGCCGCGTCTGACGAATAATAGAAAACATTCCAAAAATGCCTTATTGCTGTCTGCATCTTAGCCAGACAAGCAGGGCCAGTAATATCCTGGCAATACTTGTAATTTTTAGCTTGCAATTAAATACAAACTATCGATATGACCAGGAAATAGAGAGAAAAAATTCCTGATATTAGACCTACTTTTGTCATCATAAATAAACTTTTCAAATTTTGACACACTGTTTCATTGTCCATGCAAAGTTTATAATTCTAGTCTCCTCTGTCCAATACATCAGTGTTCAAAGACTAGGTACGAGTTTGGCTAAGACTGACCATCAAAATCTTCACTACTTCTGGAAAGCTCAGTTCATTGGGAACAAAATGCACTATTTCATCACAGGAAGTGATCGTGAAATCTCATAAAATACGCCTTTGTACAAATGCCATAATAAAATTTATTCAAATAAAACACAAAATCATACAAACAGCTTGGCTATTTATTCCAAAAAGAAGTCCTGAAGAAATTCTTCGATAAGGGCAACAACTGCACATGAACACTTCGGGTACACAGCCTAGTAAAAGAACTACGCAAGCACTAAATTTGATGTTGTTGTCGGATCATATCAAGCAGCAACGATGGCATGAATATTCAACTTCCTATACTGCAGTACACAACATTTTAGGGATGCAGATTACCAACGAAAAATTGCACCGACGATCATAGGGTACAAAGAGGGCTTATGGTTGCAAAACAGGTGGTGAGTAGCAGGTGTGCGCTGCGCTCTGGCTATGGAAATACCGGGTATGCCAGAAAGCGGTATATGGCCAGATGTTATAGCCCGGGCAGTTCAAACTCCTTCTGTGTCCTTCCTCCATGGTCAAATACTGTGTTTATTTTAGCAATTTAACACAACAGGTCATAGGAGCGTCATAGAGAATGAAGATGCTGAAATAAACAGGGTTCTGTTGTGTGACACTAAGTCACCTTTTATTTTCCATCAACAAACAGCATCCTGAAATGGTTCCAAGTGGCTAATGTTACAGAAGTAAAGCACCTTGTTACAAATTGACTGGGGTAAATTGTATAAGTTCAGCTTAGGTTACTCACTCTGAAATAAACTCACTTAACAGTAAATTAAACAACTACTGCCTTCTGACATAAGAAATCACAAACTCCTCGTGTGTCAAGTTTAGAAGTCCCTCAGAAATTCACAAGAAGTAAAGAACCAAAACAGCTTTGTCATATATTAAAATTTGAATTCAGTGACTGCATTCACAAGCAGCATAAACCGTTTATACATCCGTTGGGCTGGGTAAAACAGTCGCGTTACGTAATCAAGATGAAAATATCTTTGCAACGCAACGTAAGCTTCAGATGAAATCTACGGTTTACTAACCAAGTACTGTAAACTTTAATTTGATACGGTATAAGTGATTTTCGACCATTATCTTCAGAGAAAATGAAAGTGTTAGGTTTATGTTTATGTTGGAGGAAAGACGCTGTTGTCTCTTAGATGATACTTTATGCACAACTTGGGTTGGTTTGTGATCTATAAGCGATCTGTTGTACCGAGAGCAATTATCACTGCCTGGTAAAGAACCACGCGACTGTGACCCTCATCTAGGAACTCCCAACCAAGGCCAAGGGAAATTTGGACCGGTACGCAGCCTCCTTTAATCTGGGACTAAATAATCGCGGGAGTATTGTATGTTAGTTATAATACTGGTATCACTTAAGCTGATGTAATAATGCAAATGAGATGGAAAATTACTGCAGCATTTCAATGAACGACAGATCAAGTTCAAATCAGTCTCGTGTTATTTTCACTGTTATTTTCACTGAATTCATTCGCGTGTTTTTACTTATTTATTATTAATTATTTTTTTACTCATTTTGCTGTTTCTCTCCTGAGCTGTTCTTGTTAGGCCTAGAAGCAAACTTAATCAACTTAATGACGTAGCAGGGAAAACAAGAGGATTATGTTTTCCAGACTAAACCTCATGCCAAATTGAAAATGATCTTTTGAAAATTTAAGTCGTGCTCGTTGAAAAAGTAGTTAATTGTACATAAATGTTCCTTCCAAACTCCCCAAGCTGTCATTTTATGCAGTGTTCTCACATCGGTCAAATTTTCCAGATCATTTATTTTCGCGCATAACGTAAGACGTCACCTAATTGCGAGTTGTAAAATCTATCGTTTTAGCCTATATTCCTGTTGAAATTGTTGTTAGTTTGAATTCGTGGAGGGTGGAACAAAAGTTTTTAAGTTTTGAGCAAAAAATTCGGTATTTTGCTGATTGGTCTCAGCCAATCATCTATGTTATTGCTATAGTTCAACTTTTGCTCCTCCTCCTTCTCCGTAAGTGATCGTACAACATCTAGTTACCTACTGAGGATAGAAGTCCATCTTTTTACTCCTTTTTTATCAGCAATAACTCTCTGCAGTTTTCTTGGACCGTATAAAGTATGAAGTTGAAGAACAGTTATAAATTATTTTGTCCTGCATGAACCTTTCTGTAAAATGTGCTGAACAGAGAGTCTTTATTAAGCGACACGTTTTGTGGTGAGTGTACATGTACAACATTCAATTGTGTATTACAACAAAACCGTTTGCAAGCATAAATGCACAGTTTTCTCTATAACATGAATAAACATCAATTAGTACACTGACCAAAGTGAACAACATCGCTTCTGTGAAGCTACTTTTTCGGGTATTACGCAATTGCCAATTATGATAACTTTGTTTTTTGTGAGTAAAGGGTTTCTTTTTCTAATTTTTTGCGACCCATTGTGTCAGGAAATACCAAAAAACACCTTTAAAAGGAATTACTTGGACTACTTTAACGAGGTCGTACCTGTTTTCTCTTTAATTCTTTCGGTGGTCTCAAAACAGATCTTTCCTGAAGGACAACAATGATGTTGTCAGTATAAATATCACCTCACCTAATAAACACTAAAGGATAAGTACAGTTTTTGTAAGTTTACCTACGATGCGAAATGACAAGCACTCGTCAGTCTTGCGAGCGAAATTCGTTTGGTGTTCAAAATCTGTGACTATTACTGTCAAGCTCATGACGCACTCCGGCACAACATCCCACTTATTGTGAATAAACGCCGCTTGAGGATAAACATAGTTTACAATGGCTTACACACAAATGAATACTGATCTTAACTTAATAAAGTAACATCACATTTCTTGTCTTTCTTTCAAACAAAATTGCTCCATTCGTGCAAAATAATACAGCGACAGAAAAAATAAGTGCCATAATAGAGGTTGTCGAATATTTTCTTCGGGCCAATTCTCACCAACAAATAACGAGTAAATGGGGTTATATCCTTTATCATTACTTATTTTACCTGGGGTCAAATTCGGTATGAGGGCAGCTTTTCCCCCACAATTTCTTTTCACTGATTTTCTAACAAAACAAATTGTTCCCTCAACGTTTGGCCAACCAGGGCATTACATAGCGATTGTACCTAGTCACACTTTGGGACAAACTGTGTGTTATAGATGGAATCAAGCAGGTCACGGTTCACGAACAATTGGACCCATGAAGTAACGTGCTGCATATAGCCCTTACCTTTCACGGTATTCTGAACATAACCTGCAGTGGATAGTTCGTCCTGACAGAAAAGCAAGTTCAACAGAATGGTGGTTAGTGACTGAGCTGCAGGGAAAGTACAGCAGGGTATTCTATAAATGTAAGTATACCCTCCTTTTTTCATAACAAAATTATGTTCTATTTGTCGGGATGAAGTTGCTGTGAATTAGAACCTTATAGTTGTCAGTAGACTTTTAAGAACGACACGCAAGCAACTTCAATAGCCACACGCGCGGTTCCATCAGAAGTCCGGATATTGAAAACCGTGTTTTACTGTCTAGTGACTACCACGGGGCTCGTATGACATGACTGTATTGTGGCGGTTTCTGCTTTGAAGGTCAATAAACTCGCAGGGCCACTTAGCCCGGTCACGATGCCGCTTGCGCGTTATTTGGCCAGGGCCTGGATCCGTTTGGGTGGAAATATACCGCCAGTTACACGGAAAACAAGGGACGCTGAAAGGAAGGTACGCCTGGAAACGGAAAATTGTTGTTCTACCTACTTTTAGCTAGTTTATTTGCCTCCATTCACTTCCTCAGCGCATCAGGTACCAGAATGAGCACTAACAAAACATTCACAACTGGCGAGGGGGCATGGTAATTTATCGCGCAATCCCTCGCCCTGCAGAGCTACCGTTACAAACTTAAATACCACATTTTATAGAATTAATTATGCGATAAAATGATTTATACCCGGCGAATATACGGCCAGGTCAAGAAATAACGCCGGCAGCGGGTTGGTCACACGAAGGGCCAGCCCCTTAAATATGGGGACGTGGGGCATGCCAATCAAAAATCAAAAAACATGCGCTACACGGATTGGGTGAACGAATCCAGGGCCGGGCGAACAAGTAGTGACGGTGGGCATTGCTGGATATTTCCCAAACTGTGTGTCCCTTCTGTCTGCAACTAAATATATTTACAACCCAACAACGAAAGGAACACCAGAGACCTTCTACTTAGTTCTCAAAAGTCTGTATGTATTTTCATAAATTTACAAGTATTTACACTATCTCGTCAGTGGGTAATTTTCAGGCGATAAAAGCATACATAGGTCTTCTCTTTCTTATGTATGTCATCTGCAGGCAATTATACAGCTAACTTCATACAAAATTAATATACAGCTCGCTTTTATTACAATTTTAAGTTCTCTAATTCACTGTAGTAAGCGATCTGGATGTAATAAGGATATATATATGGACCGCAACTGGTTAGAATCTGGCACTATCCTTGGAAATACCACAGCCTCCGGGTGTCCCACGGCCTCTTTGGTTAAGTTATGGGTTGGCTCCTCCTTGGTTTGAGTGGCTTGAGCACCAATAAATTTCAGTATCTCGGGTTTGGTCCCTCAACTTCAAGCCATCTGATAATTAAAAACATTTAACCATATTCCACATAACAAATTCTTTTCAACTGTTTGGTAGTAATCAAAAGAACACTTTATGTTCAATAGTTCCTCTTTATAGCTCCCCTTAATAACTATTTCTTGCTGCAAAACTCGGTAAATTCAAATGTCGATGTACATGTATAGTCCAATAATCGACAGTCCACAGTCTAACCTTCTGAAACATTAATACTGACAACTTCTTGAATTAATCCACTTTTGTTAAGCTCATGAATTCAGTGTTTAAAACTCTTAAAACATCAGATAAGTTCAGAATTAACACTTACGGTTGTCTGGTTGACAGAACTGCTGAATTTCTTTCTTCAGTGTGTTTTACAGAGCCAAAACGCTCACAAACAAATCTCGATAAATCAAGCACTTATCGACAGATCGCTGATAACAAAAGCCCGCTGTAGCTTGCTACGCCTGGTGGCTGAAATTCATGCGATCATACAACAAACACACACGTCTGTCTTCTATCGACATCTGATCTGGTCTACCCTACCTCGATTCATCCAAAACCCTCACACATCCAAATCACACATTTTACCTTCCAGTTGGCAAAACAACTCCTTAACAACTTTTGGGCTGCACCTGGATGTGTAATTCTACTCAGTGTTATCACCCTTAATTTACACTACCATGGCATTTATCAATGCCACTGCTAGAGACAAAACAAACCACAAGGTGTTGTAGAGTGCACTATAAATACATGTACATGTGGAAATGGCGGACGTTTTAGGTTAAGTCAGGAACTTGACCAAGTATACATAAGTACTAGTAGTTAAATGTCCATTTATATCCTATATAAAATATTTAAGGTTTACAATGTTTTCAAGTTGTTCACTTGGACAGTGATTTCTCTGTTACACCCTTCCATTATTGATATTTTCAATTTTTGCATCTAAAGTCAGTGAGCTTTTCGCATCTATGAGCTTGAAGACATCAATGAATATTAAATACATATAATTTCTTAGCAGAATCCGCTCTTCCATGTGGTCTGGGACAGGGCAGAGATAAAAAATGGACAGATTTCACTTAAAAATCCACCCTTTTAAAAATGATGAAAATGAAACACATCCCTCCAGTTCCAGAGGTGGAGGTGTGAGAAAACTTGATCTGAAAAAAAGATGCCAATCTGGAGGCCCTCCTGGAAGCAACTACACTTCTCTTTTTCAGAAATGGCATGTCCAAAAAAGGCCTCAAACTGATTGTACTGAGTGCTGCCTTCACGATTTTACCCACTGTCCACTGGGGGCAGATGCAACAGTTGGAGATATGTACATGCAAGAGAAACCGAATAGGATATTGAGGTTCTATCTACACACAACATATTCCTGCAATGTACTAGGAAAGAGGGAGGAGGAAACTCGACCTGCTAAGCAAACCAAAACAACACATACCAGTGCCTGCTATGACAAACAGGCAGAAACCATCTCAACTGAATGGCAAGCACACTCAGCACAAGACTGTGATAATGAGTGTCTACCTACTATCTCAGCACCACTCTCTACAGGACTTATCCACTCAGCCCCCTGCTCACCAACTTTGCCTCCTCCTTCACCAACTCGGCCTCCTCCTTCACCAAATCTGCCTCCTCATCCACCCGCCCCACCCCCTCTCTTACCAACTTTTCAAATTGGTTCACCCATTCTGCCTTGATCAGCAACTCATCAACCTCCTTACTCGTTGGCATCAGTACCACAAGGACCATCTACACCTCCATACATGTCTTCTCTGATGGGAGCCCAGCGAACTATAACACTACAGGGGCAACATCCTGTGTGACATGATAGATGTATTCAAGGACCCATACATCCAGAAAATCCCATTGCTCTTCAGTTTTCAAGGTGAAGTTGGAGCTGACGCTGCTGGAGTATCGAGAGAGGCATGCACTGCATTTGGGGCTGAATTGTATCAGACAAGTTCATCTAGTGAGATTGAGAAGGTACTATCAATCTAGCCAGAGTTTGGATGGGATGAGTGGAATGCTGTTGGCCGCATTTTATTGAAAGGGTTTCAAGATCTGCGGATGTTCCCAACCTGCCTGTCTCCCGCATTGTGGCACTTATCCTTGTAGAAGGAGCAGTTTTGAAGAAATGCTCATTGAATTATACGGTGCATTCCTCTCTCCTCTAGATGCAGAAGTTATCAACAAAGCTCTCAGTGGCATGATGAAGAACACCTTCTTGACCTCCTCAGTAGGACTGACTGTCACACTGTAACCTCTTCAGAGAAAATGAATGCAGCTCATAAAGAATTGATTCAGATACCTAAATATGCCATGGATTTGATAGCAGCAAAGTTCTGATTTACAACTGCTACTACCGACAAACCAAACAGTTTTGGCACTATATGAAGATACAAAGCCAACACCAAGGAAAACGATAAGGCTGATTAAAACCACACCAACCCAGCAGAGGACAGCACTAAGCCTTGGGGTTCCTCAAGCAATTCATTCGGAGTTTGGATTCACCACGCCTGCGCAAATTCATCCGATTCTGCACCAGTACAGAAATTCTGTGTTTCAATTCACTCTTTGTTGAATTCTGTGGAGTCAAGAAGGGTGCTGGAAGATTTCCAGTGGCACATACCTGTGGTCCAACACTTATCTTGTCCTCCACATATGTATCATATAACGAGTTTCGATGTGAACTGTCCAGTATTTTAGATTCAGGCTACCTGAAAATGGACTTTGTGTAGGCTGAAGAAATGCTCCAAAGTTGAGATGAATGGGGACTTGTTCATTGTCTCATAACAGGATCAATCAGTTCGATACATAGATATGCTTCAGTCGAGAGAAAAATGTTGCTCAGATATGATGAGGATGATCAGTTAAGTTTCTTGTGAAGATTTAATTATGAAATAATTTAATATATGTAACCAAGGTAAAAAGTTGATCTGATTCAATCCAGATGACTGATGTTTTGTTGGGATTTGATCATAAAAATCATTTATTGTATTTTGAGAGATTTCATAAACAAGTGTTCTATCACTTGAATAAGGGAATTAAAAATTTCGATAAAGGACAAATATTTTCTGGACATGCTTCATAAGAAAATATTATACCTGTAGAATAAAAACGCTCACCTACAAGTAAAGTCATTTTCTTGGCAGGAATTCTATAGATGATATAATCTGTCAGTAAGCTGTTTCCAGATTTCTGAATTGTCACCTAAATGGAATGATGAGGTAGAATAAGTTGATCAAGAAACATGTGGATCCAGTTCATGCATCTGATCTAATTATAAGGAAGTCAATTTTCAAGCAAGTTCGATTTCAGGCTTTTCATACATTGGGCTAATTTCAGTCCTCAACAAGTATTTAAAGATATTGACAAGGTTCAGACAGGCACCCCTGAATAATGTGCTTTGTAACAAATTTAAATTGTGTATTGTAGTGGCTTGCAGCTGTGCAGATATACATGATACGTAATTTATAGGTGACAGGCCGTCACAAAGACATGCAGAATGTGTTACTGGAAAATTGGCATGCTTGGCAACAGAAGACATGGATCATTCAAGTGCTAATGCTGTCATTTTTAGTATACGTATCATAAGCCAAAACATTCTGGAAGCAGTAGAAAAGGGGCAACCTGTTTTTGACGACCAGCACATCACAGGTACTCTCTCTTCTGATGACACTGCATTTTCTTTACACTTGTGTTTTCCGACAGACCTCAATAGGCCGCCAGTAGTCCCCTCTAGGCTACGAGCTCAAATGTATTGAAAATATGTGTGTACCGAGCCCCACAAATAGGGCTGTAGTGGCTCTCTTTTACAATCTGTCTCTTACCTGTCGTCACCACAGCCCTAATTCAAGGCTTATCTCAAATGCCTGATCCAAACTGCAGGACTGTCATAAACTTTGAATCCTAATATCTTCCGAAATGAGAGCGACTCGACAATTTTACTTACATTGGCGTATTCCTCTGAGCTTGGACTTTCATACGAGCACCCTAAAGCTTTCCAAAAGCGTAAATTTTTCGATGTATGGCGCGTTGAAAACCCGGCCTATACTATGAAATGCTGACCACGGCCAGCGCCATTTTGAAAAACGAAGGCAGTGCTTCGTGCGTTGGAAGTCAGGGCACCCGACAGGTGCCGTGGATGCATTATTTATGTCGTCACAGTATTGCACAGTAATAATTGGGCGCGCACTTTGCTAGTGTACAGCGCACAGCGCACGTGTGTAGTGCGTGGCACGTGCATGTACACTGTACAAAGTAAGTACATGTACACGTACTGTACATGTACTGTACAACGTACCTGTACGGCGTACTCCACGTGTTCGAAGCGAGTGAACGTGTGTTCCAGTATCGGCGTACACTACAGACCTTCTAAAGCCATCGTTATTCATCCATTTTGACGTTTGGACAGTTCGAAAAAGTATTCATCACCATGTCAGTAACCGATAAGGATGTCGATGATTTATACTGCGAAGTTAAAGCTCGGTATACTTTTACTTTTGATTTAAAGGATAAACAAAAAGAACAAAATGAAAATGTTATGAATAGGCCTACATCAGATTGCTTTGCTTTGCTACCAACTGGTCATGGAAAAAGCGTTTGTCTACCATCTCTTCTAATGCATCAGGTAAGACAAATTATAAAAAGTATTGAGTACACTGTGCATATGCATGTAAATTTATATTAGGAAATTCATGTCAACGTCTACCCTATACTCATTACTGCTGTTTAGCTGACCGCTTGTCTGTTTTGCTGAAGATAAAGATTCATTAATTATACGGGGTTCCTGTGCACCACTTTCCCTGTTAGATATGGAGTGACATACGTAGAATTATTAAAAAGGCTTGGGGCTGACTGGCATCAATTCTCTTCGTTCCGTTAATAATCTAAAATCGGACATAAATTTATACGCTGAGAGTATACTGACCATGAAAAGCATGCAGGATAGTAATATTTTTCTGGGTGAGGCGACATGATGGGTTTGTATAACTTTCATGCTTTCAAAGAAACTAGGTGTGCAATGCACTGCGTTGATCATCACACCATCGAAGACTCTCATGGACAATCAAGTTGTGGAACTACGTGCCAAAGGTATAACCGCCGCCGGAATCAAGCAAGGAATCTCTGATGCTGAAAAAGAGGGTAATTATAGATGCAAACTTTTATTTTTCAGATTAATTAACAGTGTGTAGGTATATTTTGCCCGCCAGTTCTCCCACCCTCCTCGAAATCGTGTCACGGTGTTGCGTGATAGCGACGTGCACATTGACCATCGATGTTTTTTATATTTTTCAGTCTCCCTCTCCTTGTCTCTCTCTTTTTCTCTGCTTTTGGTCTGATGCCTTCCTTATTTAGGTGTAAGTGCAGATGTTTCCATTTGATTTCGCATATAAGGCAGTTCTTTTGACGCTTCACGTTTATTTCTTCACAGATGTTTTTGCGGGTAGGGTCACACATTTGTTTGCAATCCCCAAAGCCCTACGTGAAGGTAACTGGAGAAAGGTTTTATTGAATTTGTACAACCAAAAACTTCTGCTGCAGGCATGCGATGAGGCACACACTGTGTCGGAGCGGTAAGTGTTGTTCTTTAGTATTTCAAAGCATATACATATACAAGAACAAGGTATTTCCAAATGGCCGCTGGTCTAATCACAAACCGAAACATTACATAAAGTGAACTGAAAAAGAATGAAATAAGGTAGATAAAAAATTTGTTGCAATTAAGCACAGTAAGGTAGCATATCAAATTTAGAAAATGCTTCCAAGGACATACTACATCCCTTTTTTGGGACTATTAACAGTGTTACAGAGAAGCTATCCAGAAATTATGAATATCTCCCTCTATTCCCCACATTATGTTTTCATTTTGAAAGGATAGGTGCCTTTCTAAATTAACGATTTCTCTGCTGACATCCCATGAATTTGTTTTACACAGGGGACTTGATTTTAGGCCGACCTACAGACAAGTAACATTGGTGACTTCTATCCTTGATGCACCCATCTCGGCTGTGACAGCAACTGCCACTTAAGCAGTGTACTCAGATATTTGTCTCCTGCTTATGTCTGAAACGCGATGAAATGACAATCTCCATCATTCCTGACCGCTCCAATATCTTCTTCGATTTACAAACCGTAACAGAGAATCAGCGTGTTGCTCTTCCTTGGATCGTTAACCATTTGAAATCTAAAAGAGTGAACAGTAAGAAAATGATTGTATACACCAACTCTGTTAGGGCATGTCAGACGATTTTTCATTCGTTCTGAGAAGAGCTTGGAAAAGATGCTTTCAAGGACAAAAAAGTGAAGAGATACAATGCACATGTTGAGATGTTTCATTCAGGAACTCCAGATGAAGTCAAGGAGATAATTATTAGTACGTTTCCAAAGGCTAATAGCACGATCAAGGTTCTATTGGTAACCTTGGCAGTGGGCGTGGGTGTAAAAATAAGTGACACAGACATTGTAGTCAACTGGGGAATACCAAGAACGGCTATGCTTTACTGGCAGGAGTCTGGACGATGTGCCAGGGATGGACGAGATGGCATCAACGTTTGCTATGCATACAAATGAAGCATAAACCTGAGCCAAGATGAGTGTTTGAAGAAAATGCTGGAAAAGAGTACTTGTCTCCGTCACAAATGTTGTCAAATTCTGTAATCGACAGCTCGATGCAAGATGCAATGGGCACATACACGATGGCCAAAGAGAAATGTAAGGGTTGCCCTGATGTTTTCTGCAGATGTGGTTTGTGTCTGTGCTGTTCAACCTGCTTTTCGAGGTGTATGTGTGGTAACAAACAAAGGATCCACTGCAAAGATACTTACTGGATTATTGAACTTGTCAGTGAAGGTGTTTCAATGCAGCTTTGCATATTTGCCCTCCGCTTCGCCAGTTTCTCTCTCTGCTTTTCCACTCGTGATTTGACGACTTAGAGTTTGTGGATTTGTAGACGTTCGTGGACAAAATTTGGAAAACTTTGGTGGAACCTGCCAGGTGCATCGGCCCATACCTGATCATGCATGCACGGGCATGCCAAAACAAACAACATTAAAACTGTTAGTTATTAATTACGAAGCAGATGCTTCATGGGTGCGGATGGGGGTATGGGGAGGAAATCCACGAAAAAATAATCTAAAAAATACCCCAAAAGAGAATTAAGAAATAGTTCAAGCAGAGTATATAAAGGAGAGGTACCAATTTTCAGTTTACAATATAATACATTAGTAGGTGCACGCCTGTTTGACACCAAACTCTCAGCAATTTCTGTATCTGCAACTGTTGCACCGTAACCTTGTCTGAAGCCCAGTTGATGTTGTGAGCTGTCATAATTTTTTAAACAGGTTGTACGTTTCTGGCTAGTTTGCTCCAGTGAGTATACCATGGGGCAAGCCTTTTGTTCGTGTTCAATGGCTCTTTTGGCAGACTGTTGAATCCGTGGATAATTTTAGTAGTTTTCAAGTCCAACCCTAAACATATGAATGTTTGTTCATTACCGTATACTCACTCCCCATTCATAATACTCACCTTGTATTTGACAAGGTGTTCTGTCAGATATTGCATATTCCTCTCCCTCACTCCTCCTGTTTTGGAATATCGAGGCTCCCTTTCAGTTACTTGACGGTCGAATGCCTCGTTTATTGTGCCACCTAAACCAATCATGCAGCTGTGTCTCTTTACTGTTTCTTGCGACCTACATCCTCTGGCATTATTGACGCTTGCTGTAAGATAAGGTATGACCAGTATTTGTTAGTAACATTTTGATATTTAAGCTGAACTTTATGGAGAATGAAAACAAGCCCGCGAAGTGCCTTGATTCAGCATGTTTGATCGGTAACTGTTTAATTTGTAAGTCTTGGACACGTGTGGAACGTCCATTTTAATTTCAGGGTATTAGAGGCAACGGTTACATCTTTAAAATGCACAATGTAAACTTAGTGTGGGGACAGTTCACCGTCCTGGCGATTTCCTAACCTTTGTAGTAGTTGTTGAGATGCTCCAAGTGAAAGTCGCATGCAATGTTGTTATTGAACCCCCCGTTGGTGTTGACTGCTCTACTCCACGTAAGTTGATGTTGCAGTCGTTGGGATGCGGCTCCATTGGTGTTGCTCAAGAGATTAATGGCAAATATGGTGTTATTCGTGTGATTGTTCAGGATGAACTGCGGTAAAGCATGTCTCCAATACTGTGGCATTTTTGGCCCATTGTTTCCCCGAATGCTGTCTTTCTGATGTGATTGAGACCATGCCAAGTTAGAGCTTTGCTGTATTCTCTCGTGCAAACTATTACAGGTGTTTCATCAGACTGTGTTCGACTGTGCTGTGTCCCCTTTTCATTTTTTATTTTCCATCGATACCCGACACAGTTCGCAGTAAAACCATGGCATTTTTCCTTTAGGTACAGAACGTGGGGTTAAATTCACGCAACTCAGATGGGACCACTGTCCGTTTGGGCATGCCGGGTTCGAACATTCGTCCATTTCTTCGCACTTCCGCTGTTCACAGGTGCAGTATACGTTTGGATCATTATCTATTTATCTAGTACGTATCCCTCTGTGCTGAACTCCATCAATTCCTATGCCGGGTCGAAGCATTCTTTCACATGTTTTTTGAACTTTCGCTTGTTGAAACGATTGCGCAATTCTGCCGGAGTCCCAAAATCTCTTGATCTGTTTGTATCGAAGAGCTTATCATAGGTGTCCTGTGTCAAAATAATTTCCAATTGTTAACGTCCAAAAAAATTTCTATCTGCTGATACTTGTACTGAGAACTAAGGTCTTTTTGTGATACTTAACTCGATTTTCTAATACTTGAATTTGAAAGACAAGTTAGGAAGAGCATCTAAAATCAACTTTCTTGGAGAGATATGATATGCATGTGCACCCAGTTTTGGATGTGGGCATTTTCTCACCTGCAAGAGAAGCACACGCTTATGCCATTCTTGGGCCGCTGGCACAATACCCTCCAACCTGCTCCAAAGATCCCCTCCACAAATATTATCAACTGCAAGTTGGGCATTGTTGACCTTTTCAGCACTCAGGCCATCGCTCTACAGAACTTTTACCATTGGCTGGCCGTCAGATGCACGAGGAACATACTTATGATAGTTGCGAAGTAGTTCTATCATTTGAGACGTCTGAGTTTCATCCTTTGTCGTCAAGAGGCCAAGGGAACCTACATACGTTTTCATGAAAAAATCATAGATTTTTAAAAATATTTGTACTCGCTACCACAACGCAAAATATTACAAACTAGTCGGTAAAACCTCAAAGCTATTGATGTTACTCATCCCCACATTTTATTTAATCCGATTTTATCGAGAAATAAAATGTTCCTCTATAAAGGCTATTGAACGAGAAAGGAAAGATTCTTTGGTGAATTCATGAGGTGCGTTTGAGAAGTGATCTTGCAAATGTTCCAGCTGAGGGATGTGTTCGCAAATGATCCTGGCTGTAGCTTTCACTAGGTCTTGTCTCAGGGACTGGCTGTCCCGCTTAAATGGTAGATAAACCTCTACTGGGATCTTGGAGATGTCTTGAGCAGTTTGAATTTCTTCAGTGAGATGAAGACTCGGGATGAGGTGTTGAGCTGCATAGGCGTGCACATAATTTATCTGGGTCGTTCCTCTGTCTTTCCTTTCATGTCTTCTTCTGACCGTACGTGACGGTAACTTTTGTGAAAACGGTTCTACACTACCGACAAAGTCCTACTTCCGGACACTGGCACATAGCTTGGTTACAAGCGTGTATTGGTTGTGAATCGTGAAGAAATAATTAGTCTCTCTGTGATCTTATCGCGCAGTCGCAGCACACTCACTTTTAATACAATTTTAAAACAATGTGTGATTTTGACAAAGTACGTGTGCAAAGGCAAGTGGTGTTTTAATGTGTCCCTGATACACTCATGACACTTTGGACAAGTAAAACGAATTTGTATCCAGACAATGCCTTGTGGAAATATTGGATAGGGAAATTACCAATCATTAAATTATGCCCTTCAAGTGCTTGATCTGCAGTCTACCCCCACCATCGAATAAATGACAGACCAGGCTGTCAGGAAAATAAAAGTAAAACCGGAAATTAGTCCAGTTCCATGGCCAAAGATTCCCTGGCGACTCTTCAAGTTCGGGTCTGATATACAGACTTAGACTAAAATATCTGGCCCCAAAGACACCCCTCTGGACGAATTTAGGAACCGATGAAGAATAAAAAATAAAAATAAACGCACACTGTGTGTGTTATAAATTCTAAAGATTGGTACTTGTCCATTCACCGTTTTCATGAAAAGTTCCTTGACATTGATAACATGCACACTAATGTATTCAGATTTTATCTCACTGGTACCCTGTTCGTCTATCACGCAAGCAAACACTCTCAGGGTGACGGTAACCAGTTTTGTACTGTCGGCACCGCCCGTGGTCAGCATTTCATAGTACAGGCCGGGTTTTTCAAGGCGCCATACATCGGAAAATTTACGCTTTTGGAAAGCTTTAGGGTGCTCATATGAAAGTCCAAGCTCAAATTGTCGAGTCGTTCGCATTTCGGAAGATATTAGGATTCAAAGTTTGTGACAATCCTGCAGTTTTGATTTCAGGCATTTAAGACATGCCTTGAAGTAGGGCTGTGGTGGCGACATGTAAAAGACAGATTGTAAAAGAGAGCCACTACGGCCCTATTTGTGGAGCTAGTGTGTACCATAGAGGAAGGACACAGGAGTTGAACTGCCCAGGCTCTAACATCTGGCCAATTACCGCTTTCTGGCATGCCTGGTATGACCGTAGCCAGAGCGCAGCGAACGCTTGCTACGCACCATCTGTTTCACAGCCACGAAACCCCTTTATACCCTTTGATCGCCGCCGCAATTTGTCACTGGTAATCTACAACCTTAAAACTTTGTGCACTGAGGTGAAGGAGAATGAATATTCTTGCATTTGTTGGTGCTTGGTATGATCTCATCAAATTTAATGCTTGCGCAGCTATTTGCATTATGCTGTGTGCCCTAGATTTATATGTGCATTAATTGCCCTTAATGGGCGCTTTCTTTTGAAGTTATTTTGGGACTAAATAGCCCGGTCATTCACAAGATTTGGTGCTTGGTTTAAATCGTGTTATTTGTAGTGTAATTCCCGGTGACGAGAGAAAGTGAGGCGGTGAGGCCAAATTTTGGGGTTCCTGTGTCACTCTCAAATTTTGGTTTATTGGAGATCTCCTTGGCTCATGAAAAGACCTGCCAGTACAAAATTATTAATTTAAACAAACATGAATCTTTGGTTCTATAAATTAAATTAAATGTAAATTAAATACCAATTTCCATGATCAATGAAGAGTATTGCA
>NW_019091480.1:3069-21799 GCF_001949145.1 Acanthaster planci | reverse complement strand
AATTAAATATCTAACCATTTGCATTATCTGTAACTCACATAACCAAGCCATTAACATTTTATAAATGAATGCATTATTAAACCTGGCACTATCTCTCGTGTCCGCATAGCATGTCCAAAACACCAAGATTACTACACGGCAACGTACCGAGCGATTCATGGACAACATGAATAGCGCCCTCATGGGACTACAGCACTTAACAATTAGCAAACACCACATTATTATGGCATTTGCACAGAGGAGTTTTTCTGAGATCTCACGATCACTCCCTCTGATGAAATAGCCCATTTTGTTACTTATGAATTGCGGCGCCGCGCCCCTCCGACGAAGGCAAGGGCGCCCTCCTCCTCGAGGCGCGGCGCGTCTGGGGGGGGGGGCCGGAGAGTCCCAGTGGCTGAGTTCGGGCGGCTTGTTCCCGTACGTTCACGAACAGTTCGATTTGTTGTTCGAACGCCAGGAACAAACAACCGGTTATCGCTGGTAGTTAGTGGCAAGCAACATGCAACATGGCGGCGTCCGTGTGGGCTACGTAATTCGAGAGTTAATGTTTGGGTGGGCTGAATTCTTTTCTATATAAACCGGAACATTCATTTCTGTGTTACGGAAAATTATAAATTTTAAGTTCCCATTGTCTATGGCTTTGGAAGCCATCTTTTCACTTTATCCAGACGAGGAGGTGGTGTGTGATTCTGTTACGAGAACAGTGTTCTTGAGTCGTGTTCCCGCAATTCGAGCGCGAGCACAAGAAACCCGTGTCAAGAACTGGCCGCCCGAACTCGACCTGAGCGGCTAGGGACGAGTCCGTTGGGACCGAAGTATACCGTCCCCCAAGAAAGTTGGTCTGCGTCGAAGTGATGGCTAAATCTGATTGGTCGAAACTTAGTGACGTAACCCGGACAGACCTGACTTGAAATAAACTTCGCCGGAACACCTGACTTATATGCAACAATTAATAAGCGGCCGGTTTATTCATCAACACAACCAACCAATTACCAGCAGAAGGCGCTCTCATTGGGAAGACTGTGTGACTAGACCTTGCCCTGAGCAATGAGCCCCACGATAACCCGTGTGCATCCAGTGCCACCGGGACCTGAATAAGTCAATAGGGCTATCTCAGGGCTAATACACCACTCACAACTAGTGCTGCGAGACAGCAATCCATCCTAAATCGACCTTAAGCTCCCAGAAGAAACTCTTACCGCACTACCAAATAGCCCCTTAATTAACCCACCAAGCCCCTCAACGACACACGCACCACTCGGTACTAGCCACAATAACGACCCAACGTACGAGGGTCTTACCTGTACGCCCGCTTGGTTGCTATGCTCAAACCACAGTTCAGGGTTTTTGTAGCAGGATGGAACCCAATACAAGGTTCCCTATTACGTGCTCCCGTCGCGCGTTATATAGCCTTCGCGCTGCTGTGACCACGCCCACATACGCGCGACCAAGCAGTGACTTTTGCTGCCCTATTGCACTACGCATAAGGCGGAGCCTATGCGCCGTGCTCGCTTAACGCTCATTTATGCGCGCCTAACATCTGCCTCTGTTAGCGCCATCTATAATTTCCGCTATGCGCTATGCCTAGCACCCTCTGTCGCGTCACAGAACTTAGCTTTCCAGTAAATGTCAACGTCAAAGTCTTAGCCAAATTTTTACCAAGTCTTTGAACACTGATATATTGGAGGGAGGAGAAAAAAATTACAAACTCTGCATGGGTAGTGGAACAATGTATCAACATTTTAAAAGTTTATTTACGATGGCAAAAGTAGGTCTAATGTCGGGGATTTTTCTCTCTTTATTTCCTGGTCACAGCAATAATTTGTATTTAATTGCAAGCACAACACTTCAAGTATTGCTAGGATATTGGCATTGCTTGTCTGGCGAAGATGCAGGCAGTGATCAGGCATTTTTGGAATGTTTTCTATTAATCGTCTGACTTTGCAGCGACCATCATTAAACACTTTGAAGTGCAAGAGTTACAATTCCTGTGCCCTTCCTCTGTGTGTAGAAAGGGCAGGGTCCTTTGTATAGACGTGTATTGTTCAGTGCGTAGTTGGTTGGGCTAACTGGAGTTTCTATATGATTTTGGTACATCGTCACAAGTTTTATTGGCCACAAAATTACAAATTATCCCTAATATTAATCAAGGGTAGATCCAGAACAGAAATAAATCATTGTTTTTGTGGGGTGGATGGGGGCCAAAGCATTTCAAATTTCTGTGTATCTTGTATAAATACGGGATTGTTTGCTTTCCAAAGGAAATGACCCTTTTCTTCGTAGTTTGTCAAAAACAAAAGCATTTTGACTTTGGCCATGCTCTCCTTGACCCTATTCTTCAATGAAGGTATCCACTTTAGTAGATGACAGTTTTGTTACAATCATAATTTTCATTTATAGAAGATATGCATTACCATGTATGTTTACAAAACAGTTGAAATAAGCCGTTTCACTTGATGCAAGTTTGACTTACATGAGGATTAATTTCTGTAATGTACTTTTAGTGGAGCTGATTTGCAGTTATTTTTAATTGTTTTTCTGTCAATTTAACCCTTTTTATTGATGGAAAAATCCTGGCCAGTTACCTCTTGCAATTTTGGAAAGGTGTTTATAGGTTTTCTCTTCTCATAACGCCTGGAATTCCGTTTCCTGATCCCGAATGGAGTCATCGTATTATTTCTTGTTCAGTTGCAAAGAAAGAACTTGTGAATTTCCCCCTTGTTACAAGTCTATGTGTTAGTTGGTTTTTATCTCTAAAGGAACCAGTTACCTGTTAATCTTACACACACCCGAGTACCTCCCAAGGGAAAAAAAACATTCAGAAACACTTTCCCAATATATATTGGTGTATGCTACATGGCAACTTCTTTTGCTTAGATGAACATAGATTTATGAAAGACGTTTTCATGGAAAAGACCATCGGATTTTACGCTTGCACGAGTGTAATAACAGGGGAAAGAAACTTGACAATTTTATTGGTTCAGAGTTTACGGGCAGATATGCCCAAGATCACACTTTAGAACTGGATTTTTTGTTGAATGATTAAAACCCTGGGACGCGGTATGAATTTTTTTATGCGGTCTCTGGAGCGGCCTCGCCAGGCGAGTCCGTATCGTTTCTCAGGCTTGCAGAGCCCTGAGTCCGTCCTAAAGGTATATAAATGCTTCAGTGGTTGTCCCCTAGCCTCTACAGCTCTTAAAAACCACCAAATGTATATCACAGTACCGTGGGGGGGGGCTGTTTTCCCAGGCTATCCCGATTTGGGGGGCCTCGCCACGCGCAAGCCAAGCCACACACAACCAACAACACCCCCAACCAAGATAACACTTCAAAGACAACCTAAAGAGGCATCTGACAAGTTCCAGACAGCTGTCGCTGATGAGAAACATTCCACTGTCTGCCCCAGGCACTGTTTTGTAAATATTCCATTAGATTGTACACAAGGGGCCACTTAGCACACAGTCCTAAGGGAATTGGCTGGAGGCTGGCCGGAGGCCAGCTGGATTTTTAAATTTTTTTCTGGCTAGGGGAGGCCCTGGCGGTAAAGTGACTAAACGAGGTTTTTCAGCATGTACAGGGGTAGGATATGATAAATAGTTTTTTCATTTGGACAAAAAAAAAAGATTTACACGATAATTAGCTCCAATAGACTCACCAAAAGAGGCCACTCACTCTGCGCAGGGTTTTAATATTGGACCTTGATTTAGTCCAAAACTTGGCAAAGATTATTAGACAATTATCGCTATATCTGATATTTGTTCTTCGAATTCATCAATGACAAGCTTGAAAGCATCAGCGTGTTGCACGTTTTTTATAACTACATGTATATCAGTTGCAAACACCAACCTTTAATTTTCCATATACAGTATAGAAATGGGTCGAATTGCCAAGTACGTTTTGTTATTTAAGTTTCTTTGCTTTTCACTTTAAACTTTGCAGTTTCACAAACCCACGTCCTGGATACATTTGATGGACAGTGGTTGTAGTTTAGTTTGATGCCATTCTTGCTAGGGCCTACAGCATGCTTTTAAGTTTGTGGTACTGTTGACACTGGAATAAGAAGGACGTTGCATCAAAACTATGATTGAAATTTCGTCCGACTGTTGTATTGTTTGGAAATCTGTTTCAGAATAATGTGCTTTATGCAAAGGTTGCAATGGAGGGCAAAAGTACAAAGACTTGAACACATTAGCGCACTCCACATACATTTTCCAAACATTCTGGTGTTATAAGGGTTTCCTTTCCTTTTGATAATCAGGTCTTCAAAAGAACAGGACTTGATCACAAGAGAAATTAAAGTAGGTTCAAATGTGCACTGGCCATGATGGTGCATTAAGACGAGGAGGATCTGGAACCATGCGTTTTTTATGTATGTCTATTCATTTTTTGAGGGGGGGGGACTTTTCTCGTATTATCATTATGCAGTGAGGTGGGTTGAAGGATGACGAGATGACCATATTGTTTGGCTTATAGCCTATAGGGACATAGAATTACTACCGACCTCTTACGCAGTTAGCTAGCCTTCCTTTCTGAGGTTTCACCTGACAGAACATGACGTCCACTATGCATGTAAATTTCCATTAATTGATTTACAGAAGCTGCAAAATGAGGTATCTTAATACATGATATAAATCTGTTGCATCTTGTAGAGTGACAGTTGGATTAAGGTTATTCTCTTCCATTAATTCAACACAAAGGTCAAATGTTCATAAGGAATGTCACTAATGAGTGTGCACTCGCCCATGCAGACCTCAACATCATCCACATCCACTGCCATCAGATGATCTTGTGCATTACAGATCTCTGGCGAAGCGTACAGCCTAACAGGTCTCCCTGTAGGTTCTATGCTTCTATGACTGTGCTGAAGACGATGATAGTTCCAAACTCGAACAATTTCGTCTAATTCCTTCTGGAATAAACCAGAGTTTGAAAATGTTTTAGTTACTTGGTTTTGCTGGTCGGTGGCCATCCGACATTCGGGACAACCCCCCTTCCAGTGCGTTTCTTAAATTTTTCCACTTAGTAGTCGTGATCTTGAGCTGGGCGTCATTGCTTGCCAACAGCCGAGTGACCTTTCGTACCGACAATGCTGCGTTTGTTCACATTATCAATGAACACGGTGCGAAAGAATCACTCACCTGGTTTGTATATTTGTTTTGCAGTGCCTCAAATTTAATGTTGCCTTTTGGGCTGTTCACATTCCTGGGATTTCTAACGAATCCGCCGATGCTTTATCTTGTTTTCAGATGGCACGTTTCTGTGCCGCCGCCCAACGGACAGCGCCCATTATAACGCCTCTTCCACCCCTGCCAGCACTTTGGTGAAAAGTGAATATAAGGACGGACCTCGTGGGTATATGATCGAGTGTGATCTCGATTACCCTCAAGAACTTCACGACTTACACTACCCCTCGGCTTCCGAAAACAAAGTGATACCGGAGGAATGGTTCTCTGACTCTCAGGAAATGTTATCGGTTTGAGCGGTTTAAAAATCAAACCACAGTTAAAAACACTGACAGCTACTCTCGCCAAAAGAGCAAAATATGTTGTGCACTACAGAACGCTGCAACTGTATTTACATCTAGGCCTCACGCTGCAAAAAGTTTAGAGTTTAAGCAAATACCTTGGATGCGATCGTATATCAACAAAAACACCCAATTACGCAAGCAATGCAACTCTAACTTTGAGAAAGACTTTTTAAACTTTATGAACGACAGCGTTTTTGGTAAACGATGGAGAACGTGAGAAAACGAGGTAACGCTAAACTACTCAGAGAAAACAATAGCGACGTCAAAAATTTAAAGCTATAGTTTCAAAATGGTTGTGCCTTTTGAAGAGTGTGAGCTCTAGTATATCGAAATTTAGAAAACCAAAACGTTACCAAATAAACACATATACCGTGGCATAAGCATCCTCTCTCTAAAACACCCATGTACCTTTTATTACAAACAGTTAAAACGCGACTACCAAGACCGAGTCCGATTAATTTATACTGGCCCCGATTCTTTGCTTATCGCGGTGTAGGCCTATGCAATAGATATGCATACAGACTTGAAAAAATCAAACGCAAGCTAGACTTTGTCCAACAACCAACCCAAGCATCCATTATACGATCCTAAAAACAAAAAAGTCAATGGTAAATTTAAAGACGAGTTTGGTGGAAAACCCATTTCAGAGTGTGAGTGCGTCCGACCTAAAATGTATTCAATTCTAACAGCTGACAACAATGAGTTAACATAGCAAAAGGTGTCACAAATGTCATTACGAGTAAACAACTCAGACACAAAGATTACAAAGACTGCCTTTTTGAACAATGCATAACCTTTTTCAAAAACGTTGAATTAGGTCTGACAAACATCTGCTTTATACCGTTGATCAAAAAAATGTCGCTGTGTCCTATAGATACCAAACGTTATTTGTTACCCAACGGGATAGATACTTTAGCCTATGGTTACTACCGAACTCAAGCCTCAACAGAACCTGGCGGTAACTCAGTGTCTTCGGGTACCGCTTGAAGCTTTTCTCGTACAAACGAGTGCTTGGGCCCATCAAGCAAATAATTCAGCGTTGGGCCCGTCTTCATCTTTTTACCATTAACCCTTTTAAACTGACTCGTGGGCTTGTCGAATTATAATACACGTCTACACTCCAAATAGGATCGGTCGCTCTCCTAAAGGTGCCACCTTCTTGCTTCCTGCCCGGGTAATACAAGTATCAAATTACAGAATCTGGAGGCAACTCTGACTCTTTTCTTTGGGGAGCTGGCAAGGGTGGTGCTGCCGGTGACTGTTTTACCCTGTTTCGTTTCACAGCTTCTACAGGAACCGCGTCTATCAACGTGGCCTTTTCTCCATTTAAAGCCTCTACAACTTAAGGGAACCTTTCCACCCATTCCACGTTTCGCTCAGCGCCGTTAAGCATTTGTTACACATACTGATGTCCAAACAGTCGTTCGGCTAAAATCCTGTAGAACTTTTCTACGATCCCTTTCAACGACCTTGCTTTTCATCAGCGTTTTAAACTCTCCCTTAAACTCAGATCTGCTTCTGCTTCTACTTGTACTTGCCGGCGGAACTTCAACGGAGACCTTTTGTAAACCCGTTTCAAAGCGTCGGTCGCTTGGCCGGCTGTTTTACTAGTCAGAGGTTCTGCTTCTTTGTATCTGGAAGCAACGTCTACCACACTTAACGCGTACTTGTAAGTGCGTCTCCTTACATGACCACAGGGCAAATACAACAGATCCATTTGGTACGTGTCATTGAATTGAGTAAAGGCTTTTTGTAAAGTCATCGGTCTGGGAATGTATTTAGGAGCAGGCAAATATAACTGCCACACAGCCTGTTTTCTTTTAACCATGTTCTCACCGCGCTCTCATCTAAACTGTTTTTTGTGCAAGTTAATTAAGGCACTTTCGCCTTTCCAGTGACCTTGAGGACTATAAAACAAGGGAGACAGTTCTTTCTCTTTTTCCTTGTCCAGGCTTTTTAAAATATACAGAGTTTTAAGCAAACCGATATGTGAGGTAACACACCACGGCAGTTCCACCAAGAACCCACGCGAGCTCTCTAGCTTTTTGGTCTTCCGAAGGCACATAAAAATCACTCAACTTTGGGTCTGGTGGTAAAGTATACGATAAGTTTTTCCCTGTCAGTCCGAGGACGCACGCAAAGCTTCGTCTACGTTATTAAAAGTGCGTGGACTCACGTGTTCTTGTCTCATGCGTTCATTCAAAAATATAAAAGTCGGACACGATTTTGTTCTCAAGTTTGTTGGCTTGTGCCAACTCCTTTAAGGCCATATCGTATCTCTTTCGTTCTTCATCTACGCATTGTTGTGAGAGACTGCTGAACAAAAAGTTTGACCTTGTGAACATCAGCGCGTTGACCATCGCTCCTCCTACCATCATTAAAACACTCGCCATTCTTTTTATTTTATAAACAACTATTTATTATAAATGGAACAGGAACAAGTTTTAAAGATCTGCAAGAAGAAGTCTTTCAAATATGGCAAGACAACACGCATACAAAAGCGTTGCTAACTCAACACGAAGAAATGCTGTTTGTGCTCAGTATTTCGTTGATTGCGATGTTGTTTATATTTGGGATTTTAAAATATGCCATTTAAATTCAGAAAGCAGCTTAGCAGTTTAAAAACCTCTAAACTGTAAAACATATACTTTAAAAAGAACAATGGCGAGCCAACAATACACCAAGAAATTAAATCCCAGCCGTCGACTCAAGGTGTCTAGGGCCATTAAAGGCGAACGCAAAGAGGTCACGATTACGCATAACCCGACACATATACTCACCGTCAAGTTTCAAGCTTTAGGCGTAGATGACGTCGTCGTGCCGGGCAACGCATAACAACGTGGTGGGCAACCTAATCTGTGAACTCAACGTCAGTTTACAAGGCAACAAAATCATCAAACGATTAAAAGCTTGAAAGGTGTTTTGATTTTGGTTTAAAGATCCCTCTGTCAAAAAACCCTCAGTGATTTTACAATCCTCACATCAGGAAAACTAGTGTGACTGTCGAGGGCAGGCCCAATCAACTCTACTCACTAGGGATGTTCAAGTACCAGCACTGGAACGAGGTCTCTAAGTTTTTTTGGCAACTCAGGCACGGAATCAGGTTGAGCGGTCGTAAAGGACTTGAGTTTGACAGGTGTCGACATGGCCGATTACCTGAAAGAGAAGTGCGGCCTTTGGATACATTTCAGAAGTTCTGATGATAATTCAGTTCATGGATCTGGAGGGCCTTTTAGGAGGTGGCGGTGACATCGCAATTCAAATGGAAAGAGAAGTAAAAACAGCAGGACTGGTCCCCTCTTGATGTATGTGTTCCTCATAATGGATGTTCATCTGACTTTTGAGGATGGTAATTTTAAGAAATTGGTGCATTAAATCTCGTCTAAAACAAAAATGAGTTGGTATAAATACACGCATTGTACTCTAATTTTCGGCACAATTTGACCCTAACTCTTAAATTTTTTTCCCAACACAAAAGACCCATAGCCCCGGCTGGAAGTCCGGACGTAAACAAGGGGATTAAAGTCCTTAATCCCTACACAACAGTCCGTGGGTCGACATTGAAGCTCCAAAAGTAATTAGGAAGTAGGAAGCAATAATCCTTACACAATAGACAGCTCGTGTCGCCGGTTAATGAGAAGAATAATCCCTTGATATTGGACTGTATGTAGTGGCTGAGCAGTGTCCGCAGACTATTGTGTTAATAATTACATTGTGTACGTTGGAAGTGAGCGTTGGTCTGACTTAACCTTTGGACACTAAGGAAGAGAGGGCGCCCACATGCTAGCGGTCGGGTCTGACTTACTATGGCTAGCGAGATTTGATCGATACGGGAAGAAGACTCTGTTGTCCTTAGCTGAATTTTTCAATCCTTTGAACTAGAGTGCTTTACTTCCCGTTACCCTAATTGTGCCGAAAATTTTGAACCGACTATGTTCATATTCATATATCCAATATTCACCCGAAACAGTAAAGGTCAACCCGTACCGTAATTTTACCCCTCATCCATTGTTATACCCCTACCAAAGGTCAACTCGTGCTCAACGCTTAACCCTATCCTCATTCATATTCATAATTCATATTTATCATACGTGACCTTTTCCTATTTCTTTAGAAAAGGTCAAATTGTGCTCAACAGGCTCCCCCCAATACTATGGGCATTCAATGTAGTATGACAAACATTCTTGTTACGGCCTTCAAGCCTTTAAAAAGCAGCATTTCGCCGTCAAAGAAACACAAAATGGTGATTTCTTTCCAGCAGCCTGATTCAACTCATGCTCAAGGATGTTGGTATGCATGTAATTGGGCCCTAAACATTGCTTATTTTACATTGTTTTCAATAGGGGCTGACTGCATCCCTTTGTGTCTGTCTTTTGCCGGCTGATATGTGGGCACAGCAACTGGAACAGTCCATAGAATTGTGGGTAATGAAATGAGGGTAGCAGATAACAGGAAAGTATATGGCCACTTTCAGATATACTGTTTGATGTACTCCCTCGGAAAATAGAAAAATGGAAAACCTTTTGATGAAACTGTTCAATCCGCGCTTCTGCTGGTAGAAAAACAAGAAGCATAATGTCGGTTTTTGAACTGTCAGTGCTGCTTTTTTTAAAAAATAAAATCTGTGTTTCATATAGAATGAAAGCTAGAAAATATAAATTTTTCGGCTTATCGTCAGTGGCGTAACTACAGGGGGCACGGGGGGTACGTGCCCCGCAACGGAGGCCCGAGCCCCCGGGTGCCCCCCCATTTGAAATTTTGAAATGCCCAAAAATATATATACCTAGTTCAATTATTTCAGTCCCCCTTAAAAAAAAAGTCTACCCCCAGGTGCCCCCTCAGCTGTAGCACGCTAGTTACGCCACTGCTTATCGTTCAATGTGGAGGATTCGAAATCTGTTTGGGAATGGCCAATGCTTGCGGGGAGGTTATGAGAACCGTAAGGTTTCTCCGTGGGGTATGTTTTGGTCTTTCCCTCCCTGGCTTGGCATTTTCCCGTGCTCTCCGCCACTCAGTCATTGTGTGAAAGTCTCCAATTGATTTGGCTGACGATCAAATGGGCAGGACTTCAATCGCATGTTGGGCAGGTTGTCGAAGTCTTCGTAAATTGGAAAGTTACAAGTTTAGAGACAAAAAAAATAGTTTTTCTGTGGTCCGGTCAAACTGGAATTTCTGAATTGATGCGGAGACCCGGTGGGACCTTGTGCCAAAAATGCTTCAGAAATCACGTGATTTGACCGTTCTACTAACTGCCACTTTTCCTAACTTTTCCCCACCTAGCCTTTGAGAGGGGTGTCAATCTTGGCATCGCCCTGGCAGTGACTCAAACGGGGGGTCATATCAATTCTTATATGTTTGTGCAGAAAACAGTGTTATATTATGTTAATGCACGCAATACCTACTCCCCTCTAAAATACTCCATCCCCTTTGGAAAATGTATCAGGCCAATGTATGGGATGCTTGCCAATGTGTCTAGAAGCTTGTGGTTGGCCCTAGCACTGTAAACAGATAGTGTGTTGACCTGGAGTCCTGGATAAGCCCATGTGATTGAGAGGGCCGAGCGTGGGTCTGGAGAGGCTGGCCACGTGAATTATTTACACTGCCTAGGCCCAGCTGTTGTGCTAGTATAAAGGCCCTGGATGAGTGAGTCACGGTGATTCACCCATGTATAGCGGGAATTTCCCTTGTATTTTTGGTATCGCCGATGTATTTTTGAATTGTTGAATTCAGCGCCTGCCACCTGCAGACCACGCCCCCAAAAAGGACACTTTCCCCTCAAAACATACTGAGAAGTCTTCTTAGAAAGGCCTCCGTCTGATTTATCTTGAAAGAAACACACAAAAACATTTAATTAATCATGGGATCATTAACTACAATTAGATTTTAGCCCCTTTTGGCGCAAGGTGCCGCATTCGGCCATAAATTGGACATGGTGCCTCGTCGGTATTGGTTAAGTTAGGTTGGGTTGGGTTGGGTTGGGTTGCACAGAAAATTGCAGACGCATGTTGTCATGGGAGTCGACCAGGTTTAAAACAAACAGCTTTGCATCCATAGCCTACTATGATTGTTCAACATCGATCTCGTCAGTATCTATCGCCCGGAGTAAAATATCACAGTGCAGCAATAGAGGACGTTGTTGCAGCTCTTGCCAAAAAAAAAAAAAAAAAAAAAAGATGCTTGAAATCGACGTGCGCGCTGACCAGAGACGAAAGAAATTTATAGCCTTAGATAATGCACAAGTGCCATCAGTATCCTCCCGACTGTATACACTTGGCGCATTAATGTGAAAGGGGGCATATGTTGACTTCGGCATCCTTGTGAGAGTTGAGAGCAGTGTCAACTTGTTTGGTGTGGCAGCTACATTTTAGCCCAAGCTGTTGGGCCGTACTCGGCTGCTCAGTCTGGCTAGTTAAGCTTGCTGTGAAACGAGTATGCAAGTTGGATCCCCAATTGTTGCCTAAGTTTCCAGATTATGCTCACCCTTGCTGTCAGTTTAACTGCCACCCTTTATTCATTCTTCACCGGCTTACCACAGAAAGACAGTTTGAGCTGTATGCATGGGATCCAATTGCTGAGATGACAAGCAGTGACAGATGTCGTAGATGGGTTGGTGGAGGTGCCAGAATGGAGAAGTGTGCCTCCATCCCTCCAAGTCTTTGGTTAACACTGTTGATATCTTCAAGGATAGCTCCCTGGAATGCAAGGGCAAGGTCGTTTGCATAGTCCTATGCATACTTGCTAGACGAGGAAGTAGATATATCACTTCAGAGCTAGGACAGAGCCCTTGTCCTGGCACAGGTGGGCTAGTTCCCAAGCGAGTCCATACATCAACAGTTGCTAAGGATGGATGAGAGGCAGCGCATGCGTGGTGGTCTGGTTCTCTAGGATTCTGAAAGCGAAACAGGCCATGTCTCCACAAGGTGTGGTACACTGACATCAAGGAGAGCAACAACAGGTTTCTGGAACGTTGAAAGCAAGCCTCTGTGTTGGCAGCGAGTTCGAGAACTTGATCAGCACAGCTTCTGACAGGCCTAAAGCCAGCTTGTTCCCTTGGCAAAACGGATTGTTGAGAAATCCTAGCGAGCAGTTGCTCAAATAGCTTGTAGGATGTACACTGGGATGGGTCTAGAACTATAGCTGGATATTTACAGGTTTCCCAGGCTTCAGAATGACAATGATGCTAGACTCTTTCAAGGCCTTAGGAATGATTCCTGGAGAATAAACTTAAGTGAAAACAGGCAGACAGCCTGCTATGCCCTTGGGGGCCGAGTTTATTCAGGAATTCTGGGTAGTTCCCATCAGCCACTGCTGCTATTCCAGCTCTGGCAAAGGGCATACCCTTATCTACATCTGAACCACTAGCCGGCTTAGCGACGACAAGCAGTTTGCACGCTTATATATACATCCGATCAAATTTTGATAACGTTAAACATGTCGTCGAAGCTTCTTGAAAAGAAAGTGTTGAAGATTTATCAAACTAAATTCCACACGGTTTCTCTTTGAAAATCAGAATAAGTGGGACCGATGGGAGCACTTCACTGTCACAGTTTTCTTCGTTTTGTACCCATTTCTTTTACCTTAAAGTATATTATGTCCCATTTCTTATATGAGTCGACCGTAAATTTCTTTCGTATATTTGAAACAGGACAACCTGTTCTAGCTTTGAGAAGTTAACAGTGTCCTCATAGTGAGATACATTCCTCGTACGTGCCTTTTTATCCGTTCCTCATGTTCACGGGCCCTAATTGTACTCTATATTGCCCACCTTTTCGCTGTTTCACGTACAAAAGTTTCCAGCGTTCGTACCATAGCTCTTTGGAACTAAATCAGACTATTTTGCACTCCAATAACGGCAAGAGTTCAAGCTGGTTTACGTTTTACTTTCTTTTGACAATTCTAATTCTTTGTAAACGTCTTGTCAAAACTTCGTATGTTAAAAACTGGGGTAAACGCTTATAACAGATCCTGGTACACAAAGTTACAGTGTTCTTACAGGGGCTTCCAAATTCTTACATGTTCCTCAGTTCCCTTCACAAGGTTAAACTAGGAGGAAGATGAGGAGGTTGAAAAAAACTTTTTCCTCCATGGTCCATTTCACTCAACTCATGACAAACGAATGATGCCATGAGTCGACATCCCATCATTACAGCCTAAACGCCTGTGAACAACAGAGGGCGCTACCATGCTTTCACGGGATTGATTTTGGCACTAACACTTGTGCAACTGCTACGTTGCCATCATTATCACCGTCATGCCCAACATTTTGCTGTTTAAAGCACCTAAGTGAGCTCAAGCAAAGTGAACAAAGCGTTTTGAGTTTTCAATTTATTCAGTATCTTCTTTCTGTTGGCCTTTAGTGTAATCCTGATCGAGTAGATGTTTACTCAATTCACTAATAGTTTGAGTTTCAGATGCACGTATTTGTATATGATGTATGAAGATCGATTATTTATTGCTTTTTGACCTAGTCGATAAACCGAAGAAGGAATTGCAGGTGAAAGTCCGCCTCGGTCGGTGTTTTATAGCTATGGCCAAACCCATTTAGTGTCTACCGCCAA
The DNA here is from genome assembly GCF_001949145.1 of Acanthaster planci. The sequence goes on along the minus strand of NW_019091480.1, from coordinate 7,714 downwards.
AACTGCATAAGCCCCCCGCCCATTGCCCCGCAAAATGTACCCCCAGTCCTGCGACTGATCTTATACAGTGTATTTGGTTTTTTGTTTATTTGATCTGATATATTTTCAGCACTTTGTGACAGGTATAGGCAAGTTACTTCAAAAAGCAATCTTTGACAGCAATAGTTAGTCGGGGGTTTTCAAATAAGACTATCAGAAATCTGCATGTTACGTGTTATGTGGGCGTGCGAGTAATAATTATAATCCTTTCCAGTGTGGGCACCACAGAGTGAGTATCTTAGGATTAACCTGTTACCATGAAAACTAGCTTTTTGCACTGTAATAGCTGATTTGCAGTCTCTTCACCTTCGCAATCTATGATACCATAGTATGTGACCCGACTTGATGATTATTGGGGTCATAGCAGAACGCGAAATGAGTGATTTTGGAGCGAAAATTCACCGTCTTGATTGAAAACGTTTCATGTGATGCGTACATGTACATGTGATATTGTTCACTACACATTGCACTCAAGCTGTTCATGGAGCGACTCGTAAGATTTACACTAGGGTTTCGATCTTTACTCCACACACTGTTCATTATTAGGTGCTGTCTAGAAGGCAAGGTTTACGGTCGCACACCGGCCTGGCATTCGGGGAATTTAAGGGATTTTGGGGAATTAGAGGAATATTAAGAATAAAGGATTTGAATTGCAATTAACTGTGATCAAACCTAGATATTTGAACCCCCAAAGTTGACATGTAAATAAAACTCTGTATAATTGAGACAGTTACATCTGGACTCTTCTTGCCCGTCTTCCTTTGCCTTGGCGTCCTTAAACTAATAATTTAAGCGGACCTCCTTAATAGATGGCCTGTCATAACAGAAAGTTGCGTCGTAGACACTATGCCTTGGACAGTTAAAGTTGGGTTGTTCTCAAACAATCTGAGTTTTGTTATTCCCCGAATGCCTGCCTTATGGTGTTGCTGATTTGAGCGCCAGGTGACAAGGTCTGTTTGGGGTGTCTTTTGAAGCATCAGCCAAATTCTGGTTTGCTGATGGTGAGACATTCTTGCTCTTTGGAATCACTCAAGGCAGGACCGAATGTGTTTTCTCCCTGACCTGTGGACTTATATGATACATCATGATAGTCTTTCCATGATACGTTGATAAATGTGTTTGTCAGTGGTGCACTGGTACTTTTTAAGTGTCTGCAAATTTATGCACTGTCGTGTTGTAGAAGTAACCCGAAGTAGTATTTATCATTGCAGATCTCTGTTTATGTGTACGGTACTCGTGCATCTGATACATTGTTTTGTAACGAGGGCAAATGGGCTGGGCTTGTCAGTCTCATAGTTTTTGTGGATTCATCACTTTTTTCTGTTGTATTTGTATTGAAGAGGGAAAAGTTTTTATATTAAGTTTTCCCTTTGCAAAACAGCATTTTGTGCCAACGCTGTTAGAATAATGTGTATGTTTAATCCACGTACATTCACATGCTTCCACTCAGTATTAAAAGGGATGTGTGTCTTTATATTCCCTGTTTTGTTCTGGAGGAGCTTTTATTGACTGACAGGTCTATTGCTCTAGTAAATCCCTTTTTGTATTTTATTCCTGTCGACCCATTACTTTAACATACGAGAGAGTCTGTTGGGCGATTTTTAGCTGTGGTTTTCGTGTATGAGAACTCCTTTAACATTGGTCACTTTGTTACCTTTCTGAAGATACAAAGTGTCACTGTTTTATTCCCCACTGTTTAGTGATGGGGATTTGCTGCACCTGAATAGTAGTTACACTGTGTTGAGTAATCTTTGCTATTATTACTGAATATTGTTGTGCAAATTAGTTACTGGATTAGTATGCGCATGTTACATTATCTTACCTGTTGTCTGTTCATGAGAAAGTATGGCATCCGCAGAAGTCCTCAAAAACATTATTGTGCAGTTGCAAAGGGCTCTAGTTGATGCGCTCCAAACCATGATTTGTGAAAACGTGCAACTGAGCCTACCAATATTTTGTGGCCGACCCAAAATGTAGGGGACCTTTCCCTTGCAGATTGGTCGGACGAATTTGAATCGTATTGCAGAGAATTTCATCTTGAGGGTGTTGTAAAGGTCACAGTAGTTCTTGACCATTTAGGAGGCGTTGCCAGAGAAGAGGTATTTTGTAGTCCTTGGGGATATCGTAGAGATTTGTCTAAAATCATCGGAATTTTGAGTGCAAGATTTGGTTCTCAAGAATTTGTTCATTCTCTCAGAGCAAAGTTTTATGCTCGGAAGCAGCAACAAGGTGAATCATTGATGGATTTTGGTAGGACCTTGATGTTGATTTATAGTCGCATAGAAAAGGCTGCCACTAATCCTGGTGAAGAAAAAGCTCTTAATTACCTAAGAGACAAAAGACTGAGAGAGCAGTTTATTGAAGGGGCTCTGGATTCATGTGTGCGACTAGAGTTGCGCAAATTAGGAACAAAATATCCAGACCTCACATTCTATAAATTACGGGATATAGCTCTTGAGTTGTTTGGAGAGTTGGGTAGTACAGAAAATTATTCGATTGCTGTTGACCCTTATTTGAATTGTTCTTCTGATGAGGTAGAACAGGTTGGGGGTACAAACCTTAAACAAAGACAAAGCAATGGGCTTATTAGAGACATCCCAAAGCCAGTTGATGTTCACATCAGTTTTCTATCTCATGTTGTGCGAAGCAAGATGATATTTAAACTTGTATTCAGTGCCAGTACAATGGAAATGAAGAGGTAAGCAGTACCCCAGGTCGAGAAAACTGTATTGTGGGTTTTTAAATCTCACAAAAAACTTGGTTGCTGCATTGACCGTTAAGGCAGAGGAAAAAGCAGGGAACCCAAGTGACCCTCCTCTGGTGTCAACGGAGGTAGAGGGCAGCTTTGAATCTTAAATCGTTGAAAATACAGAAGTACACAATGATCTTGATAATGACACTGACAGTAATGTAGGTTACAGCTCATCTCCAGATGTCGATGGGTCTGAGAAAACCTCAAATGTGGCATCTTTCAGTTATCCGTCGACCCCAAATTGGTCGCATAAAATGCAAACATGCTCAGAGAGTGTATTGATGGAAACCTCATTTCTGCATGGAGTAGCTCAACTGACTGAACATGATTTTTACCCACAGCGATCAAGTCTTTGTAAAATTTTGACTGGTCGCTGGCCTAACGCTATAACGTAGATGATTGTAGTTATTTATGGTACATGTCTGATAAGCCTCAGACCTTGTGTAAAGTTGTTTAATAGTGTTCAACGGTGAGATTTGCCTGCCTTGGCGGGATAGTGCCTTTGTGCAGTCTCCTATAGTGAACCTTTTAGTTCATGGTTCATATTTGTTGAGGTCAAATATTAGATGGCCTTTTTGTTGATAAATATGTTATTAATGACTGTATTTCAAGTGTTTATTGAGAAGTACTGAGCTCCTGAGAAACCACTTGTATTTTTACGCCGCTTATAGCTGCATTACAGTGCCCTTTCTCGCTTATGATATTCATTTTGCCTTTTTATATGGTATCAAATTGTAACTTTTGTTTCAGGTGTTATCTGAACTGATGATTACATTGGTTAACTTTATTGACTTAATACTTTGCAAACTGTACCGAATTCAATTTTGAGCTTTAGAAGTGTTCTGTAATGTTACTTGAAATTATTGACAGCTGGATATTCTGCAATAATGGTTGGGAAAAAACAAGCAGTTGGCTAATGAATCATGGGCTGAATTCAATGACACGCTCTTCACTCCTGGACCAGAGGTTAAGTTTTTGAAATGTAATGAGACTGAACCACTCGAGGGCGAAGGTTGTTAAAGCAGGGAAGATGTAGGGAAGCGTGTTTTAGCTTTTTGCACTGTAATAGCTGATTTGCAGTCTTTTCACCTTCGCAATTTATGATTCCATAGTATGTGACCCGACTTGATGATTATTGGGGTCATAGCAGGACGCACGATGGGTGATTTTGGAGTGAAAATTCACCGTCTTAATTGTGAAGCGTACATGTACATGTGATATTGTTCACTGCACATTGAACTCAAGCTGTTTGTGTAGCGACTCGTAAGATTTAAACTAGGGTTTCGATCTCTACTCCACACGCTGTTCATTATTAGGTGCTGTCTGGAAGGCTAAGTTTACGGTCGCACACCGGCCAGGCATTCGGGGAATTTTAGGGATTTGGGGGAAGTAAAGGAATTTTAGGAGGATTTGAATTGCAATTTACTGTGATCAAACCTAGATATTTGAACCCCCAAAGTTGACATGTGAATAAATCTCTGTATAACTGAGACAGTTACATCTGGACTCTTCTTGCCCGTCTTCCTTTGCCTTGGCGTCCTTAAACTAATAATTTAAGCCGACCTCCTTAATAGATGGCCTGTCATTAGTAGTGCAACCCGTCTGTATAGGTAAAACCACACCCCTTTCCCCCCTGTTTTCTGGCCTCTCGACCAATCAGAAGACTGGATTTTGCCCACGTAACACCTCATTTGCATAAAATGAGGAGGCGGTCCGTACCATTTATAGTAAGGGTGTTTATATGTTGGAAGGATTTTTATACAACATAAGGAATACAGTATTAATTATAATAGGAATGTATACTTTACTATTATTACACTGAAGCTTGGATAAGCATCTGCTACTACATATAGA
>NW_019091479.1:817620-849910 GCF_001949145.1 Acanthaster planci | reverse complement strand
TAACATGTGCCCTTTCAGATGACACCTAGTTTGCAAGATGTAGATGAGTTTGAGATCTTTTATGCTTGAACAAGCATTCTCTCTGCGAGTAAAGGGGCCGAAATACCGCTACGTCAGAAATACGCAAAATATGAAGCAGTCTGACAAGAACATTTTTTCCTTTTCAGATATTTTCCCAACTATTGCAGATATGGATATTAAACTTAGATGAATAGATAGGGGAACATGTGAGCTTTCAGATGACACCTAGATTGCAAGATTTAGATAATTTTGAGACCTTTTATGCTCGAATAGATATTCTCTCTGCGAGTGAATGAGCCGGAATACCGCTACGTCAGAATTACGCAAAAATATGAAGCAGTCTGACATGAACATGTTCTTCCTTTTGAAGATATTTCCCTAATTATTTCAAATATGGATATGAAACTTAGATGAATAGATAGGGGAACATGTGCCCTTTCAGATGACACCTAGACTGCAAGATTTAGATACTTTTGAGACCTTTTATGCTCCAATAGGTATTCTCTCTGCGAGTAAATGAGCCGGAATACCGCTACGTCGGAAATACGCAAAAATATGAAGCAGTCTGACAAGACCATGTTCTTCCTTTTGAAGATATTTCCCTAATTACTCCAAATATGGATATGAAACTTAGATGAGTAGATAGGGGAACATGTGCCCTTTCAGATGACACCTAGATTGCAAGATTTAGATTAGTTTGAGATATTTTATGCTCGAACAAGCATTCTCTCTGCGAGTAAAGGAGCAGGAATACTGCTACGTCAGAAATACGCAAAATATGAAGCAGTCTGACAAGAACATTTTTTCCTTTTCAGATATTTTCCCAACTATTGCAGATATGGATATTAAACTTAGATGAATAGATAGGGGAACATGTGAGCTTTCAGATGACACCTAGATTGCAAGATTTAGATAATTTTGAGACCTTTTATGCTCGAATAGGTATTCTCTCTGCGAGTGAATGAGCCGGAATACCGCTACGTCAGAATTACGCAAAAATGTGAAGCAGTCTGAAAAGAACATGTTCTTCCTTTTGAAGATATTTCCCTAATTACTCCAAATATGGATATGAAACTTAGATGAATAGATAGGAGAACATGTGCCATTTCAGATGACACCTAGATTGCAAGATTTAGATAATTTTGAGACCTTTTATGTTCGAACAGGCATTCCCTACAAAACTAAAGGACCCAGTATACTGCTGAGTCAGAATTACACAAAAATATGAAGCAGTCTGACAAGAACATGTTCTTCCTTTCGACTACATTTCCCTAACTACTGCAAATAGGGATATGAAACTTAGATGAATAGATTGACAAACATGTGCCCTTTCAGATGACACCCACATTACAAGATTTGGATAATTTTGAGACCTTTTATGCTCGAACAAGCATTCTCTCTGCGAGTAAAGGAGACGGAAAACCGCTACATCAGAAATACGCAAAATATGAAGCAGTCTGACAAGAACACGTTCTTCCTTTTCAAAATATTTCCCTAATTACTGCAAATATGGATATGAAACTTAGATGAATAGATAGACGAACATGTGCCCTTTCAGATGACACCTACATTACAAGATTTGGATAATTTTGAGACCTTTTATGCTCAAATATGCATTTTCTATGTGAGTTCAAAAGCCAGAGTACAGCTAAGTCAGAATTACGCAAAAATANATTACTGCAAATACGGATATGAAACCAATATGAATAGATAGGGGAACATGTTGCCTTTCAGATGACACCTGGATTGCAAGATTTAGATAATTTTGAGATCTTTTATGCTGGAACAAGCATTCTCTCTGCGAGTAAAGGAGCCGGAATACCGCTACGTCAGAAATACGCAAAATATGAATCAGTCTGACAAGAACATGTTTTTCCTTTTGAAGATATTTCCCTAATTACTCCAAATAGAAATATAAAACTTACATGAATAGATAGGGGAACATGTGCCCTTTTAGATGACACCTGGATTGCAAGACTTAGATAATTTTGAGACCTTTTATGCTCGAATAGGTATTCTCTCTGCAAGTAAAGGAGCCGGAATACCGCTACGTCAGAATTATGCAAAAATATGAAGCAGTCTAACAAGAACATGTTCTTCCTTTTGAAGATATTTCACTAATTACTGCAAATATGGATATGAAACTTTAATGAATAGATAGGAGAACATGTGCCCTTTCAGATGACACCTAGATTGCAAGACTTAGATAATTTTGAGACCTTTTATGTTCCAATAGGTATTCTCTCTGCGAGTAAATGATCCGGAATACCGCTACGTCAGAAATACGCAAAACTGTGAAGCAGTCTTACAAGAACATGTTCTTCCTTTTGAAGGTATTTCCCTAATTACTCCAAATATGGATATGAAATTTAGATGAATAGATAGACGAACATGTGCCCTTTCAGATGACACCTAGATTACAAGAGTTGGATAATTTTGAGACCTTTTATGCTCGAACAAGCATTCTCTCTGCGAGTAAAGAGGCCGGAATACCGCTACGTCAGAAATACGCAAAATATGAAGCAGTCTGACAAGAACATGTTTTTCCTTTTGAAGATATTTCCCTAATTACCCCAAATATGGATATGAAACTAAGTCAGAATTACGCAAAAATATAAAGCAGTCTGACAAGAACATGTTCTTCCTTTTGAAGATATTTCCCTAATTACTGCAAATATGGATATGAATCTTAGATGAATAGATAGGGGAACATGTGCCCTTTCAGATGACACCTAGACTGCAAGAATTAGATGAGTTTGAGACCTTTTATGCTCGAACAAGCATTTTCTGTGCACGTAAAGGACCCGGTATACCGCTGAGCCAGAATTACTCAAAAACATAAAGCAGTCAGACGAAAACGGCTACTTCCTTTTGCAGATATTTTCCCAACTATTGCAGATATGGATTTGAAACCAATATGAACAGATAGGGGTACATGTGCCCTTTCAGATGACACCTAGATTGCAAGATCTGGATGAGTTTGAGATCTTTTATGCTCGAATAAGCATTCCCTATGCAACTAAAGGACCCGATATACCGCTAAGTCAGAATTACGCAAAAATATGAAGCAGTCTGACAAGAACATGTTCTTCCTTTCGACGATATTTTCCTAACTACTGCAAATATGGATATGAAACTTAGATGAATAGATAGACGAACATGTGCCCTTTCAGATGACACCTAGATTACAAGATTTGGATAATTTTGAGACCTTTTATGCTCGAATAAGCTTTCTCTGTGCGGGAACAGGACAAAGAATTGCGCAGTAAGATTTAAGCAACAATATAAATCAGCCAGACAAGAACCAGCACTTCCTTTGCACATATTTTCCTAACTAGTGCAAATATTGATATGAAACTTACATGAATATATAGAGAAAGATGTGCCCTTGTACCAAGATTGTAAGAATTAGACAATTTTTAGCCCTTTTATGCTCGAATATGTGGAGCCTTCTTTTCGTGGGAACAGGACAGGTAAAGGGCAGACAAAATCGGAATTAAGCAAAAATAAGAGGCAGTTGGACGAGAACTTGCACTTTCTTTTGAAGATGTTTCCCTAACTACACCAAATATAGATATGAAACTTACATGACATGATAGAGTATTGTATGCACTTTGACATGACACCACGATTACCAGATTTAGACAATTTTTTGACCTTTTATGCTCGAATATATGGAGCACCATCTACGCTGGAATACGACCATATAGCGCAAGCAGAGTCAGAGTTACGCAGAAATAGAAAGAAGTTGGACAAAAAAATCGCACTTTCTTTTGAAGATATTTCCCAACTGCAAATATGGAAATGAAACTCATATATATGGATACATGAACATGTGCCCTTTGCGATTATACCACGAATGCCAGATTTTGACAATTTTTAGACTTTCTATGCTCGAATATATGGAACATTCCCTGTGCGGGAACAGGACAGGTAGAGAGCAGACTGAATCAGAATTAAGCAAAAATAAGATTGCACAAGAACTGGAAACATTCTTTTTAAGATATTTCCCTAACTACACAAAATATAGATATGAAACTCACATGAATGGATAGAGTAACATGTGCCCTTTGAGATGACACCGCGATTACCAGATTTAGACAATTTTTCGACTTTTTATGTTAGAATATATGGAGCATTCTCTATGCGGGAAGAGGACCAATATAGCGCAGGGAGAGTCAGAGTTACGGAAAAATAGGAAGACGTCGGACAAGACTTCGCACTTTCTTTTGAAGATATTTCCCTAACTATAGCAATCATGGATATGAAACTTGCATAAATGGATAAAGAAACATGTGCCCTTTTAGATTACACCACGATTGCCAGATTTAGATATTTTTTATACCTTTGATGCTCGATTATATAGAGAATGGTTTATGCGGGAGAGGACCGGTGCAATTCAAGTCAGAATTACTTCAGGAAGCAGTTGGACAAAATCTCCCGAATTCTTTTGCAGACATTTCCCTAACTACAACAAATATGGATATGAAACGTACATCAATGGATAGAGGGACATTTTCCCTTTCAGATAAAACCAAGGCTGCCAGATTTTAACATTTTTAGGTTTTTTATGATGCGATATATGGAACCATTTTTGCGCAGGAACGGGTAAAACAATGTGAAATAAAGAGGGAATTCCAGAAAAATAGCGCTTTTGCGAATATTTTTCTACCTAAAACAAATAGGGATCTCCGACTTACATCAACGGATAGAAAAACATTTTCCCTTTCCGATGGTAGCAGGATTTCCAGATTTGGATTTTTTTCAGGTCTGTTATGATGCGTTATATGGAGCCATCACTGCGCCTGAACAGGACCTGTAATGTGCAGACATATGGAGAATTGCAGAAAAAAAGAAAGCAGTAGGACAAGAACTCCTGCCTTCTTTCGCACATATTTTCGCAAGTAAACAAATATTTATATAAAACGTACACCAATGGATAGAATGACACTATTCCTTTTAGATGCCACCAGGATTGCCAGGTTTGGACAATTTTCAGGTCCTTTATGATGCGATATATGGAACCATTTTACCCGGGACCAAAAACAATAATACACATATGTGCAGATGAAGTGAGAACTACAGAAAAATAGCGAGCAGTAGGATCAGAACTTCTACCTTCTTTCGAAGATATTTTCCTAACTTAGACAATTATGGATATGAAACTTACATCAATGGATTGAGAGACGTTTTCCTTTTCAAATGAAACCAAGATTGCCAGGTTTGGACAATTTCAGTTCTTTTATAATGCAATATATGCGACCCTCTTTGCTCGGGAACGGGAAAAAATGTACAGATGAAGAGGGAATTCCAGAAAAATAGCTGGCAGTAAGATCAGAACTACTGCTTTCTTTTGCAGAAATTTTCCTTACTAAAACAAATATGGATATAAAACTTACATCAACGGATAGAAGGACATTTGCCCTTTCAGATAATACCAGGATTGCCTGATTTTGATTTCGTTGTTTTTCAGGTCTTTTATGATGCGATATGTGGAGCCATCTTTGGGCAGGAACAGGACCTGTTATTTGCAGACAAAGGGAAAATTGCAAGCAATAGCACCTGAACTCCTGCCTTCTTTCTTGTATATGTTTTTGCTAAATAAAACAAATACGGGTTTAAAACTTACATCATTGGATGGGAGGACATTCAACCTTTCCAAATGCCAAAAGGATTACCAGATTTGGACGAGTTTCATTTCTTTTATGTTCCAATGTATGGAGCCATCTTTGCGAGGGAACAGGACCTGTAATATGCAGACAAATGGAAAATTCCACAAAAGTAGCAAGCAGTAGGATCAGAACTTCTGCCTTCTCTCGGTGATATTTTCTTAAAACAAATATAGATATGAAACTAACATCAATGGATAGGACATTCTCAATTTCAGATGTCACCAGGATTGCCAGATTTGGACAATATTCAGGTCTTTTATGATGCGATATATGGAGCCATCTTTGCGCAGGACCACGACCAATAATGTGCAGATGAAGTGGGAAATCCAGAAAAATAGTGAGCAGTAGGATCAGAACTTCTGCCTTCTTTCGCAGTTATTTTCCTAAGTAAAATGAATAAGGATATGAAACTTACGGCAATGGATAGATAGATATTTTCCCTTTCAGATCCCACCAAGATTGCCAGATTTGGACAATTTCAGGTCTTTCATGGTGCGATATATGGAGCCATCTTTGCGCGGGACCAGAACCAGTAATGTGCAGATGACGTGGGAATTCCAAAAAATATCGAGTAGTAGGATCAGAAATTCTGCCTATATTTTCCTAACTAAAACAAACATTCATATCAAACTTACACCAATGGATAGAGGGGTATTCGCCCTTTCAGATGCCACCAGGATTGCCAGTTTTGGACAATATTCAGGTTTTTTATAATCCAATATATGGACCCATCTTTGTGCGGGAGCAGGACCTGTATTGTGCAGACAAAGAGAGAATTGCACCAAAACAGCAAGCAGGAGGACAAGAACTTCTGCCTTCTATCGGGGATATTTTCTTAACTAAAACAAATATGGATATGAAATTTACATCAACGGATTGAAAAACATTTTCGCTTTCAGATGCCACCAGGATTGCCAGATTTTGACAATTTTCAGGTCTTTAATGATCCAATATATGGACCCATCTTTGCCCGGGAACAGGACCTTCAACGTGCAAACAAATGGATAATTGCACAAAAATAGCAAGAAGTAGGACAAGAACTCTAATATACGTTGACATCTCTGCGCAGGAATACAACCTGTAACGGGTGGACAAATGTTCAATTCCAAAGAATTAGCTAGCAGTAGGTCATGCACTTTTGTTTTCTTTTGCGGATATACCCCTAGCTACATGAAATATGGATATCAAACTTACATCATTGGATACAGGAATATGTAGTCTTTCTGATGCCACCAAGGTTGATACATGTGGACAATGCTCAGGTAATTTCTGCTCCAATGTATGGAGACATCTTTGAGCAGGAACAGGACGGAAAAATGTAGAATTACTCAAAAATAGCTAAGAGTAGCACAAGAAACCCTGCCTTCTTTCGTGTGTATTTCATTAACTACATTAAATATTGATATGAAACTTATAAGATTGGACAGAAGAACATGTGCCCTTTCACATGCCACCACGATTGGCAGATGTGGACAGTTTTGAGGTTATTTTTGAATATATGCAGACATCTTTTAACAGGAACAGGATCACTTAAGTGCGAAAAAATGCGGAATAGCACAAAAACTGGAAGAAATAGGACAAGATCTTTCGACTTCTTTCGCGGATATTTTCCTTACTACACAGAATATGAATATGACACATCATTGGATATAGGAGTTTGTGCCCTTTCAGATGCCACGTCGATTTGCAGATTTGGATAATCTTCTGGTCATCTATGCTCCAATACATGCAGATATCTTTGCGCGGGTACGGACCGGACAAAATTTAATGTAGAATTGCACTAAACTAGACAGCAGTAGCACAAGAACTCCCGAAACTTTTTAGGGATATTTCCCTCACTACATTAAAAATGGATATGAAACCTACGTCTTTGGATAGACTAACATAATCCTCTGCTGCAATGCGTGAATGTCTCAGTCCACTGATGAATTACGATACCGCATAGGCAATTTATTTCGGTTCTCTCCAGCCCGGGTTTTTGGAAAAGGAGATCCGGCAGACAGAGAGACGATTTGTGGGTAGGCTGCACCTGCAGTGTAACAAATGGTGAAATCGATAGCGTAGGTAAGGAAACTTTCCCTGGGGTGTAATAAATCCTGGTTACAGAGGAGGCCAGATGTTTAAGAGAGAAATTCTCCAAGGAATATAAGTGGCACTTTGACAAGATACAAATGGCCAAGTATGCAAAACTACGAAAAAGCAACAAAACATCACTGCACAATCGACGTTTTCTTAACAACCAGGAAGACTGGAGACTTTTCGATATTTCATGTTGTAGCCCAACTAATCAGCTTTTGAATAATATACAAAAATATGTCCTGTACATGTGACTGTACACAGTCAAGCTGAATGTTATTTAGGCCTTTTAGGGCTTGAAATTTACGGTACACAGTACACAGAAAACTCGATTATACTGCAGATCTCAGACTTGGCTGAGGAAGCAGTTTATAGTTGCCTTTTGAAAATTCTGATTGGCTTCAAGTCTGTGCAAATTTCTGGTTTTTCCTTAATCAGGGTCCCAGTGTGGGTTTAGCACTGATGCACTGATAAGTTGTCATCCCGTCTCAAATTGAAATCATGATTGGACCTGCAAGTACATATTTGTCATACCCAGTGTGACAGAATCAGACCATACATAAGGCATTATCAAATACACCAAAACAATGAGAAAGATTTCTCTGTAGTGGGTTATTAACAAAACGCGTTTCACATACATAGTGTAATTTTACAGTTCCTGGTTTTTTAACAGAACTATGAAACACAAATAAAACATCACTGCACAACTCAACTTTTTTCAAAAATCAGAAAAATCGAGATTTTTTATCATTTTATGTTGGGGCCACCTATCCAGCTTCAAAACAATCTATAATTTGTCAGAATTGATTTTTCTCCATCGATTCATCGTCAGATATTTGCTGCTAACAACCGTCTAACAAGCATAAAACGGCAGATTCTACTACAAAATACCTACAAAACATCACTGCATAACTGACGAAGTTGGACACGTTTAATTATTTTATGTTGTAACCCAATTATTCACATGGCACAAACTCTCTGGATTTGTCACCGGTACTGTCAGATATAGACAGCTAATCAAGGAATCCAAGTGTAAGTCACTTAAGCATACAAACTGTGATTTGTGTATACGCGACTACGAAACAGCAACAAAATATCATTCCGTAACTGAAGTTTTGCCCGCATTTAGGCAAGTTGCAAACTGCTACATTGTCGTATGTTATGCGCCACTATTCAGCTTTCCAAAAATGTTTAATCTGTTGGGATTTATTTTTTTCTCTATCAATTTACCCTCAGATGTAACAGCTACCCATGGAATCTGAGTGCCCTTCCGACAAAAATCCAACTGGCAACTACGAAAATTACGAACAAAACTGCATTCCATTCGCGACAAAGGACCTTTCTTGCTTTTCCGCATGACGTCAGACAAAACAGGCCTACCTGCTCTTTCACAGTTGGAACATAGATTAACAGACTGTTACCATTCCAATAAGAACAGGGTTTTATAGAAAATCCCAAGTCTGGAATTTGCATTGTCAACGACTGAATGTGGCTCAATATATACGAACTTACTTTTTTTTCAAGAAATAGGTAGCTTTCCAACATTACATCTAGCGTATTTAAGTCCTTGTAAACACACACCCCATATTGATTTTACGGATATCAACGATGTCACCTTGTTTAGGATTAAGATATCGACCATCGTCTCTGCCGGCAACTGTTTTGGATAAAATGTCGAGTTCCTTCTCCAAAACTTTAATTTCTCAGACTCTCTTTTTCCCAAACAGAGTAAGATATTGTCATAGATAAAAATTGTCATTGAAATAATCTCGAATAGTCACTATCATCATTATGGTAAAATGAACTTCATAGGATAGATATTCTTAAGGTAAATACAATGGTTAGGAGAAGTAACATATTCCTCAACTATCTTTTTAATAACTAGTCTCACTGAATTGGTTATGTTATCAGCCAACAAAGCAGTGGCTTGACCGAGGGGAAAGGGGTAGTTCAGTCCCCAAAAGGCCTACTACACCACTGCGACAGAGAATTCTTGAACTTCCAGTAACCACTTTAATGCTCCAATTCACTCAAGTCAAAATTAATATCAATTAAGGAGTTATCTGTTTTGTAGCCAGGTTCATTATCACAACTACAAATGTGCAAAAAGCATCCAAGGATGTATTTGCTGAAATGTTTCCTCGGATCTATTCTGTAGCCCAGTTATTCTAACAGCTTACTACCACAGTACGACGTTCCAAAGAAATGTTTTAATAAATCCATCCTTGATTGTTTGAAAGTATTATGCTATCTCCAGGAATTACTTTGAGGTTTTTGGTTCTAAAAACACCGCACATTAACCCTACTATTCCAAAATCCTCCAATTTCAATACGATTTTACATAAGCCTACACCCTTGGGGTTAGGGTTAACTGAAGCTAATCCTCTTTCAGGCGGTGTGTCATTTAGTCAAGTTTAATTCACTATTAAAGTGAAAAATGTTTAAAATCTGTTTATCAAGTCATATTGCAACCACTTCTGAAAACTTCGGCAGAAACGTGTCCATTGAAAACATTTGGATTAACAAGCTACACGTTCAATCTAAGCTTTGCCACGATTGCACCAGATGTGATACAGGACTCCCAAATGCAAAACACTGTAAGTTTGAAATGATTCCTGTGGTTTGTGTAGTTGTGACAGAGATCATTTTGGTAACTGTAGTCATCACCCACAAAAGACCCCTCGACAAAAAATTAGTTTGATTAATAAACATTTATGTACTTAGATTTACATTAATAAATTCAACAAAATACTTTCCGTAATTATGCAGTATGCATGAGTTCACACGTCACCCATTTCACTCAGAATGCGCATTCTAGGCCACCACACATGTAGAGTTACAAATGCTCGTTAGTACATCACAGATTTGCAAATTTATGTACAACACCCTACAAATTACTTCCGAAATAACGGGCAAACTCACCCGTCAGTACAGTAAAATAGAGCCTTGCCTTGGGCTTTCCTCCCTCCGTCTGTAAATTTGAATTACAGGGTGATACCCCTCACAGAGTTTAAACCAGATGTGCACATAGGAATCTCCAAACTGTTAAGCAAAAACGAAAAACAAATCGAAAAACATACTGCACGTAAAGCCACTTAACATATAAATCCGTGGGCGCAGAAAACAGAGCTATGTATGTATAGAGTTTTATAGAGATTCCAAGCCTGGAATTTGCATTGTCAACGACACAATTATGGACTGAACTTTTACGCACTTACGCTTCGAGAGTTTTTACATTCCATCCAGCGTGCTTTATCCCTTGTTGACACACCCTCCCGTTTGAATCAACGGAGATCATTGTCGTTAGCCTGTTGGCACTTACAGGCTGACTCCGGCCACCTTTTTAGATGAAATTCCAATCTCCCTCTCTAAAAAAAACTCATTTCTTGTACATTTTTACACAGAGTAAGATATAGTTTAAAATCTAATTTAAGCAATCATCATTACTGAAATGATAAAATGAACCTTTTTAAAATGGTTGGAAGAAATCTATTTTACAAAGCTTCTTGAAAGGGCCGCCATTATACAAGAGCCGAGGGCAAGGGTGTGCCCAACAACGGCCAATGGAACCTCGCCTATCCCCAGCAAAGAGCCTGGATACAACACTGTAACAGAGAATTACTGAACTTCCAGTAACCACTACCATGTTCCATTTCACTTGAGTCAAACTTAATATCATAAATGATCTGTCTTGTAGCCAATATAATATCACAACTTACAAACTTAAGTAAGAAGAAATTTTAACAAATCGAACCCAGTATTATGCTATTTCTAGGAGTATCTGTGACATTATGGGTTCTGAATACGCCAAACCTTAACTAAACCTGTTTGCAGATTTGCAAATATAATACACAACTGCAACCTCCGAAATTACTCTTTAAAAGGACTTCTGAGATAATTCTAAACTCACCAGTAAATGCAGCAAAACAGACCCTCGCCTTGGGTTTTTCATCTCCCCGTCTGTATAAATTATAGGTCAAGCCCCTCAGAGAGTTCCAACCAGATGTGTGCAAGTGCAACGCAAGAAAGCCAAACTTGTGGCATGTAAAGCCGCTTTACATACAAATACATGGACACAAAACCCAGCTATACGGGTTTTAAAGAAATTCCAAACCTTTTGCATTGTCAACCACACAGTACGACAACTTATACGAACCGTACACGAACTAACGTTTCTCCATATTCAAGAAATACTTGAAGGGTTTTCCAACATTCCACCTGGATTGTTATTTTCAAAGGCCTTGGGTTCCAGACAAATTCTTGTGGGGTATTGAAACTAAAATGTTTCCTATTAATTTACATCAAATCGTAAGTATCCTCCAGTTTGTTTAGACTATTTATCGACGATAAAATGGTCATCCCGGCCCCAACAGCTAGAGTCAAAAGTCATGTCTCAGATTTACAAAACAACTGTGCATAGGCCCCTACTTACTGTTAATGTTAGGCTGTTATCAGAATGAGACGTGAACTGTTTCCATACCTGTTGAGTAGTAGACTATCTCTGATGTGTACAAATCCAGCAAACTGTCTCACAGGAGTGTTTCTCCTCTCTCCATTACTGCTACAAAAGAAACCAAAGAAACCCCGCTAAAATCCCAGTCTTATGGGGTCCACAATTTTTACATATATGGTGCACTTTACCACAGCAAAAAGCAGCGTAAAACCAAAAAAGCCATGTTCAAATAACTTACATTGTAGCTCACATTCCTGGGCTTTGTCATACGGAAATCTCATTATCGTCTTGGCTGTCATTTCTCCAATTATTTTCAATTACTGGATGGTAATTAGTCACACATCACATTTTAAAGTCACCTCCTCTGATGTCACATTTAATTGCGTAATTACAAAAAATTGGATCCCGAGGGTAGCCAAACCGATCTGCGCAGGGTTTTAAACAATCCAGCCAACGTGGCCAAACATGCGTTCTCGTATCGTGCGAGTTCACTGTTCTTCAGTGTGACGTCACTTCAGTTTGAACCACGCCCACCGCACATGAACTGCTCATAGAGTTACATGTATCGATCGTCGTTTACTGGAACCATGGGACCGGAAGTTAGCGCGCAACTTCAGCGATCGTCCAATGGGAGCCTGTAAATTGTGGCGCGTCTTCCTTTGTGACAAAGTCACTTACGAACCGAATAGCACGCGGAAAACTGGTCGGCGGCCAACTTCTGCACAGCAAACAATATATTACGCAGGGTACCAAGTAGGGCATTAAAAGGTGATAGTGATTTGGCGGTCTCCAATTTTATACCTGCGCACAGACGCAAACCACAAAGATAACGCAAGTATAAGTCGTAATAAAAATCAAAAGAATGTCCTCGATTGGAAAGAAAAAACTACGTATAACGTCATTCTACCGAAAATTGAACTAAGTTACGTCCAGAATTCTGGAAAATTTAGCAGAAAGTGCCTTAGGTGGCGTTAAACTATTTCTGTGACGTCACTACTTTGTTCACAGTATAGATTATTTATACGAATCTACAGCTTGTAGAATGTTATTGTTACAAAACAATAACAGTAGATTCATGACGAATCTACAGTTAATGTTTCGCAAATATACAGTTAAAGTGGATTTGTGTCGACGAGGGGGTAGGCTAATCTCCACTCCTCTCCTCGTTTCGATCATCAAAGGCTGAGTTCGGGCGGCTTGTTCCTGTATGTTCACGAACAGCTCAATTTGTTGTTCGTGGGTCGGCCGCTCGAACACTGGGAACAAACAACTGGTTATCGCTGGTAGTTAGTGACAAGCAACATGCAATTGGCGGCGTCCATGTAGGCTACGTTATTCGAGAGTTAATGTTTGGATGG
Organism: Acanthaster planci; assembly: GCF_001949145.1. The sequence goes on along the minus strand of NW_019091479.1, from coordinate 836,330 downwards.
ACTGAATTCTTTTCTATATAAACAGGAACATTCATTCATAGCACTCTGTGCTACGGAAAGTAATTAATGTTAATTTTGCAAAACTTCCCATTGTCTATGGCTTTGGAAGCCATCTCTCTACTTTTTGCAGCTGTTCAAAAATCAAAATCTCACAAGGTTTTCTGCGTGTTCCTATAAAACCCTGACGAGGAGGAGGTGTGTGATCCTGTTCCAAGAACAGTGTTCTTGAGTCGTGTTCCCGCCGTTCGAGCTCGAGAACAAGAAAACAGTGTCAAGAACAGGCCGTCCGAACTCGGCCAAAGTGTGACCAGAGGACCAGGTTGGGTAAGAATAAACAAAGCACTGCTGCCGTGGCTCTTGTATTGGGCCTCGTAATAGCTACAATTAAAAAATTTAAGGGATACCGGGAACGCCCACACTCCAGCCTTATTGTTTATGTTAGCCTTTCTCTATAGAAAATGACAAAGGTTGTTATCCCTCGCGTGTTCAGGATGGGTGCTTTGTAAAGCAAAATTTTCAACAAGGATTTGAATTTTCTCTTCACCTTTCAATAAGGAATTAACTTGATGTATTTTGGCTGCATTTCTGTGTCTAGGTCTTGCCCACTCTTTTTTTACAGTGTTGGATTATAGCTTAATTGAATTGACACATCTTCTAGTTGTCCCAAGATCATAGCGGTCCTGAGTTGACAGATCTGTCAGAATGGCTTCTCCCCGCGCACATATATAATCTTGCTTGAAGAGTTGGCCCGTAAATTTTCTTGTATTGCTAATATTTGTAGTGCTACATGTATATACAAGTTTAGGAGAAAATGTGCGCTTTATATAAATTCTTTATTTATTATTTAATTCCAAAAAGGCATTGTAATCTGAATCCAAAGTTGCTCATTCTCCGAGTGAAATAGTAATCTGTAGTGAGGGGTCATTTCCGAATGATTCATATTATAAGAACCTGAATTAGTATCAGTGAAGCTCATTTCGAGTGGTTCGTAAAGTGGTTCTAAAAGTGCTAACCATTCTTACACGAGGTTGATATAGCATTCCTCAATTCATAAAGTCCTGTGGTGGTTTTAGTCCGGAAGGTTTTGCTGCAATGACATCCGTATAATAATGAATAAAAGGTGCAAGATGAAGAGAATACAGGTATATATCCAGCACTGAGTGCACAAATACTCTCATGAAGTTGATATAGCATTCCTCAATTTCATAGAGTTCTGTGGTGGTTGGACCGATAGGTTTGGCCGCAATGACACACGTGTAACAAAGACTCCAAGACGCAAAAGGAAGAGAAGCAAGTACATGTATGTATCCAGCACTGATGGCGTTGACTGCACCAATACTCTCGATGTTTGACTAGTGTTATTTCGTTGTATACCATTAGTATATGCGTTAGACCGTTGACGATCATTATCCGATCAAAATTCAGGAAATACAATAGAGACCTCCTATTCAGAACGTGTCCAATCATGTAGGCCCTATGCGCGTTACGACTGACCAAGTGTACATATTAACGAAGTGGAATGTTGAATATTTAATGAACTTTCACAGACTGAGAAAGTTCCGAACTCAGCATGAAAAATGAGTGTACACAGAAGTGAACACAATCTTGTGCATTTTCAAGTCGCGACCTCGACTAACCGCCCAGAGTGTTCCGTGCAGTTTCAGTATATATTAGGACATGAAGCATGCAAGTTAACGTAGAGGGCGCTAAGTATAGGCGTCATTGAGGTCATTGTTCGTCTAAACAATGACGTGAAGCTGTGCGGGATATTTAATAGATAAGGTGAGAGCACGCAGCCTGACAAGTCAATGTTGAAGATTGCACCTCACAGTGGCGTGATTTTCAGTGTAGCCTTTCAGTAATGAATCCCATTTTAGCATTTTCATTCATTATGCTTTGCTACTGCACTTTGATTTTTATCGTTCCGTTCCCCCTGGCGTTGGCCAGGATGAAGAACAGGCCTTCCTTTGGAATTCGTTCAGCAATTTGTTCCGGGTGTTTCTGTGAAGCTGCACTTTTAGTTTGCCTTTGCAAGTTCCCAGGCTGTACAATCTTCTTTTCCCTGATTTCCCCGAAAAAAATAAAACAAAATGATAAATCTTCACAAAACAATAGTACTCGGAAGCACATATTATTGACTTTTCCCTCTATGTTTTGTTAGGCCCTAGGGAATGTTTCATCCTGTTATATTAGCTAAACTTTGACACTAAAATGCAAAATATCCCCATTAAAAACCACTACGGCTTTGGTCATAATACATTCCTACCCCTTGTAACTGAACGACCAACTATTTATGCATGCAAAAAAAACATTAATTTATTGTACTTTATTGGTCTTTGAATTTCAGGCAATTTAGAAATCCCTTAAATTTGGCCGGATAAAAGGAGAGGCTCAATTCAAAGGTTTTAAAAGTTGCCAACTGCAACGTCTGTTTGCCGACCTCCCTTTTTCAAGCGGTGAATTCCTTGTCCTCGTTCAAAATTTTCGAATGCAGAAACCTAAAACTGTCGATGTTCATTGATATTTAGATGCAACAGTTCTCCTCGTCATTCCTTTATTAGTGAACCGTCGATTGGACGGCCACTACAAGAAAACGACGATTAGTTTCTTTGCTTTAATTCTTTGTGAAATTGTAAATTATTTTATAGCATTTAGAGAAATATAGCATATTATTAAAGAAATGAAACCAAGATGCTGAAATAAAGTTAATTAAGATCAATTTGTTTTGTAGTCTTCACTTTCAAATGTCAAATTAACAGACTGAATCATTGTGCTTGCCGGATCCAATAAAAAGTAACCCCTTTATAGGAAGAATAATATGCATTGCTACATTTATTATATCAAAAAAATGTTTGAAAATATGCCCCAAAGATACATCGCTGATTTCTTGATTATATATTGATATATATTAAGACGTTGTTTTAGAATTTGGTGCCGCAACTTTCAAACAGTACCTCTATTTAGCGGGGGGCGTACCTTTATAAACGGGACCAAAAATGGAACGTACAGTTTTAGGGAAAACATTACCCCGGACCAAAAACCTGAAGACGCTACTGCACGTCTTCAATTAAATGGGTCTGACGCAAATGCAGACTGTAGGCCCCTCTACATAAATGAACTGAATTCGACAAAGCATAAGTACTATACGTTTGACACAGCCCTCAAAATCAACTGTGCCATAGCTGCGTATTTGCGACGTAAAGATGCAACACACAAAGACTTAGTTCATAGTTTTTGTCCTGCTTCAAACGACGATCCACTCAGTATCTTGGACACGTGCTCAACATGCCTGATATGTGCCGCTCTTGCGAAACTGTCAACACTTTCCTGCTTGCATGCATTATAACTGCATTTGAGTCCCACGTAAACTGCATATGTATACATGTATCGAGAATATACTATCAAATCAGTGCTCTGAAATATGTGATTGCCGAGCTTTCGGTAACTGAGTACCTTCTTCAGGGCAAGCAGATTCAGAATATTCCAGAGCACTGATTTGATATTATATTCCCGTCGATATTCTGATCATGGTTCTACGCAGCCCTTCCATATTTCTATGTTTACATGTATAAGCCTAATCAATTCAAGCACTAACATCTGATTGGACTGGTACACTACTGACTGGTTCCATTGTTTTCGGTTGCTTTCGATTGGACAGTGCTCGTCGTACATATCTACATGTGTTTTGAACGGTCCAAAACGAAAGAACACTACCAAACCCATGCCCAAACCCATGCACATTAATGAATGGAGCGAATGTGCACTCAGACGTAGGGTAACAGCAAGAGCGTCATAGACCCGAGACACCATGTTCGTATAACAATGGGATGGGAAATAGTTTAATTAAGGCAGAGAATAGACTCGGAACTGTAGATTCGTGCTACGAATGGGCGAGGGGAACTGTAGATTCGTCTCGCCCATTCTTAGCACGAATCTACAATTTCGAGTCTATTCTCCTTGACATAATATGCCTCCCGAAGCTAAACCTATACTCGAGTTCAATTTATTCTGTCTATGGTCGGCTATTTTCTTGACAATTGAGGCTGCCTACATAGGTTTGGAGCCCAAAAAAATGGGCAAAATAAAGGAGTGGTGCTCAGCGACAGGGACATCGCTTTACACTCACCATGCAACCGTGCATGTTCGTATTGGTGGGTTGCACTTCACGTTAAATACACCACCGAAGAAAACTTCAAAACACTTACAATGGGTGCGTTCGATTAGCTTCGTGTTGAACGCAAGGTAAGCCTCGGAATGAGGCTAATCGAACGCTGCAGCGTTTTCTCCAAGGCATTCTGGGAAAAAGGTCAAGTCCCCGCCACGTTCGTTCCATGATGTTCATGCTCGAATGGTCCATCCGTGACGTCATTACCCTAAGGCAGCCTCCAAAGACCTGCTCGCCAGCTAGGGTAGTGGTGGCTGACACCAGGGCAGGCACAAAGATCACGTGATGGCTAAATGAATACTCTCGTGTAAGTTTGACTTAAAACACGTGTAAGCTAATCGACCGCACCCAACGTAGGTCGGACATAGCGCCCTCTGATGCTCTTCTGGAAGGTGTTAGCCTTTCCAGGTTTTTTATCCGCTGGTTTCACTGTGACATTCAAGACAATAGCAAGAAGCTGTTTTCTTTTTAATATAAGAGTTACCAGTTAGCAACCAGTTTTAATGGGTCATTTCCCTAACTTAATAGCTGGACTGGTAGGCAAAAAGTGCATAACATTAAGTAAAAGAGTGGTACATTGTAGGCCTGCTACAAATAACACATCCTACATTTGTTGGGTACAAAGAGTCGGTCTATATTACAGGGAGAGAATCAACGCGGTCGGGTTATGTGTTAGCCTGATGTGCAATGTGTTCGCGTGGTACCCAACGTTGGGCAAACAAAAATGCCTAGCATTATTAATGTCAACGCACCTCTAGGCTTTCTATGGCGACTCAATGCAGCGAGTAGGCAAATTTGATGCTGATCCAACTTTCCCGATTGTCTGGTGGGGCGATAACTTTATAAGTACATGTACACTGAAGTTCTGGAGACATTGCGCACACAATTTCGTTGACTACTCCTCTCGGACCTAACAGTTGCAACATTTGCAGTTGACCTGGACGTCCACTCCCATTCTTATTTCTGTTTACAATTCCATAAATTTAAAGATTCTTATCTTATAAAAAGCTGACTTTGACGGCACTCTAACACCCGGGAAATCTGTTCTGCCAACGCTGTTGTGCAAGGTAGCACGTTGCTGCCTGTTTTGAAATATGTTGTTGAAGCGAATGCCCCTCGTTGTCGGGGATGTTAAGTGCCGTTTTTACTAGATTTGTTATTCAATACACAAGCTAACCCATTCCCATTCATCAGAGAAAATGATTCACGTCTTGCGCGCATACCAGAAAGATGTTTCAGATAAAGGCTTCAGAAAATGGCTGTCAAAAGTGGATCACTTTACATGTACATCCCTTCGTCGTGTTCAATCATGCTTACGAGCGATGAAGCTCGTGCAGACAAACCAGGTTTGTACATGGGTAATTCCAGATATCAGGGGTCCAAAAGTGTGACATTTTTATGTCCCTGTTACACCTGACCATTGTTATTTGCCAGGGAAATATCACCAAAATCGATTTCAAAGTATTCCCATTAGTTTGGCAGGTAATTTGCATTTATTCATCACTCTTGGATATAAGAAAATGTGTTCTGAACTTACAAAATCATGTAAGGTGTGACAGGGACACACACACACAGAAATGGGCCCCTAATTTTACCCATTTGCCATTTATAAGTTTTACCTGTCATTTCTTCCGTTTATTGCTAAACACCCTAACAATCAACTTAAGGTAAATACAAATTCCCTAGATTTACAGTATGTGAGTGAACAATCACCTTAACCTTTGATTTACTTTTTTATCCACCCTGGAGTGAACGACCACACAAAATATGTCGAGATTTTAAATATTTTTTAATAAGAAATGTTTCTCATAATGTAAGCGTGGTTTAAATGTGGTTATACTGCACCTCTTTTGCTAAATAGAATTACATTACCATGACTGCAATATACTATGAATGAATAACGATACAGACAAAACCTACGCTACCGTCCCTACTTTCACCAAAATTAATATTATTTAGTTTAAAAAATGTCCTTTCTGAGCAACAGCTGTATTGGAATTTTTCCTTCCAATGTTGAAATGTCAGCAGCAAACATGAGTGCTGCTTGTTCCAACAAATTTCTTTCAGCAACATAATTCAAGATTATGATTATCAGGTTTGTGCCCGATAAATTTGCGTATACGTTGAACCATGGGTATACTTACTTGTGCAAACAATGGGGTCTATTTTATGTTCAGTGAATCGAGACCAAAATGTTCATTTTTCAACGAGTATAACCAAGTTAGCTTCATACATTCACACTAAAGTACCCTTTGCACGTTTTATATAATAAACTGCCATGATTACTAAGTACTCTCTAAACAGGGTGACAATGGTGTTTATCAGTGCATTTCAAAACACCGTTATTATGGGAAAACGTAACTTGTGTATATCAATAAAAATTACTTTTGTTGTGCGTCAACATAATTGCCTTTAGAACACGCTTTTGGCACTACCTTTATGGCAACAACTTACTTATAGCATATTCATGTACCTCATTGTTAAAGCTTCATTGGGGTGGTTTGAATAAACAGAATGGTTATAAATTGATTTTTTCATTTGCCAGTTAAGTCCAAGTTACTTCGTTATCAGTCTCAAAGTGGATGAAGAATTGTTTGGATCATTTAGTCAACTGAAACTCCAAATGCATGTACAACTCTGCAGAAATTTTTCCTACAATGTAAGCAGCACTTGTTTGGCACCTTACACAGATAATGCGACTTGAAATCATTCAACATTACTGTATTTTATTCAGGGAAAAGCTTTTTAGCCTTTCACAATTATAATGCTAAATGCTTCACAAAACGCCTTTATAGAAAAAAATGAGATTTCCCAAACTGCAATGAAAACATACGCTAATGTACAATGAAAGTGTTAGCGATAATTTGTTCACTTGAATAGAAATATTTTTCTTACCGCACTAAAACAATACAAACATGATTCTTGTTATTCTACAGGTTAAATGGAGATTTTAAATAAATGAATGTACATGCATCTGTCAGTGACAAGTGTATTGTTGCATTTTTCAGAATGAAAACTATAACTAAAATTTCATCACACATTTAGGACAACCCAACTTTTGTTTCAATTCCTTTCATCCTGTCAACAAGAACTAACACAAACACAGACTTTTTAACATTGTACAAATTAGCACACCATCGATCCTGCAAAAATTCAAAGGGTTGAAAATCATTCAAACTTAGGAACTTAAAAATAAATCTATAAAAACTCACACTTAGGACGTACAAAATGTAAGAATCTGTAAAACACAGTTAAGTTTTTGTGCATTTAACCTTAGTAAGTTTGGTAAAACATAAAAAACAGTCAACAATATTCATACAGCTTGATAATCATGATTCAAAGGAAATTCAACACCCAACTGCCTTGAACCTACAACAAAGCAAGGGACATAAACTTTATTAATTGAGCCCCCCAAAAATAGTTCTGCTTCCGGTTTCCTAACCAACCTTAATTTTTCGGCATGAACCTAAATTTTTATTGGCAAGTTAGAAAACAAAATTTTAGATATTTTCAAGAATACAAAACACCTCTGAACAACCTTTTTTTAACATTAAAACAGTTGTATTTACATGTTTTCCTTCTTACACTTGCAACTTCTGAAATAAACTGCCATAATTTTCAAAAGTTCCCTTTATGTTTTGCCATCGCAATGGTGAAAACACGTTTGCAGTAATGCTCATCGCATATGAAGCAATCCTACACTGGTTCTGCTAAAGGCGGCGTGATAGAAATGCAGAAGTCTATGCATCCTAGCCAAAATAGCGTCGTTCCACTACACCATACATGCAGGCAGCTATACAGTAAAAACATTGATTCTGTTAGTTCACAGAACTTGATCTCTCACCAATGGAATAATTTTCTGCGTTCATGAATTTAATTTGAGGTTCTGTTGCTGGTACACGTATTTGAAGTAAGCGTGTTACCACAAAGTTTCCTGCCACAGCAAAGGTTTATTGCCCACCCCTCTAAATGCAACACGCATTACCACTCGACATAATTAGCCAGTTTGCCGTCATGATTACCCGACTAGCATTGTGCATGGTGCTCTGTTGTCCATAACTCTGAATAACTGTTGACTGTAGATACTGTTACATTGATTAAGGCAAGTTCTTATCTTTTTTTATGGAAAATTTTGTAAGCTTTCATCCCCATTCATGCCATTTAACCAGAACTGAAAAATTGAAGCCATTTAAAACCTATTTTGGAGAGGCGTGTAATCAGAAGCACAACTATTTTTGGGCCTTTGCAATTGGCCAAGAAGGCCTCTATTCTACAAGTTTTAGCAGCTATGTGGTTACAGAGTTGTGAAAAAAGAGACACTAATGTTAGCACGTCATTTCACGTATCCTCTACAAAGAAAGCACATAATATGAAGGGGTTTTTCCAAATCAAGATAAGTGCCATTTCAGTCCTACTCTGAATTTCACCTTCTAATAGTTGCCTCCAGCCAGTTTCCAGGGGTTTTCTGACTCAATGAGTCAGATGAATGAAAAGCTAACATTTAGGGAGACCTCTCTATTTTATCTTAAATATCCATTAATTGTGGAAACATTGCTCAATATCTGAATGGTGTAGGAAATTGATTTTGGAATGAAGCCTTTCATATATTTAACTGATATCAACATTTGTGGCAGAAATGAACTTCATCACGAGTCAACCGATGGGTCAGGATTACCAGTAGAAACTACAACCTGAACAACATTAGCACATAATTATACGCAAATATAACACTAAGAAGTAAACTTTTCCTCTTGTTAGTATTTGATGTTATTCCCTACTCTCACTCATAATCCTTCTTACTATGAACCCTGTACCGAACATATTACCCCATCCTGTCCTCTTCAATCTCCGTGATTTACTCCTCATCTTGAGCTTGTTCCTCATTGGTTGGCTCATCTCCTACCATACGACAACGTCCCTTTGCACTACCATCTGGATGCTTCGACTGCTTGCCCTCACGAATAAAACATTCCAAACCTGGACAAGAAAAATTCTTAGATCACGCATTTCAAGTAGTGACAACAAATAACTGCTAGAATTGGCTGCAAAGTTCTATTGTGTGATTATGAATGCAAACACAAGGCTGCAGCAATACCAAGCCCTCCAAGAAGGGCTGAAAATGAAAGGTTTAAATAGATGGCTGATGGAGGAAGAGGCTGTTTCCCCGATAAGACTTACCTTCAGCACAAACACAATCAGCAAAGCACCTACTGCCCTCTGGTTTATTGAAAACACGACATTTCTGCACAGCTCCACGATGTTGGCAACAGCTTCCTGTTTGTAAATGAATAAGAAGTGCAGGTGAATTAAAAACAAGGTTTCTACATTGGAATTGACAGGCTTTGCTACCCCTCAATATCCTCAATTATTTACCATCATGCAACTGGCTCAGTATTAACACAACCTCCAATGCCTATGTTTCCCATACATATACGACAGCAGCCTTGCATTCCAAAGGAATATCAGTATTCTCATATGAGCAGAATTCATTCCATGTATGGTATTAACTCGTGTATCCTTTGTCGTCTTCTGGTATGGATTATGTACATGTATCTTGACTAAAATCATGTCTAACAGTCCCAAATCCTCTGATTTCAGTATGATTTCACATAAACCCTTGGGGGTTAGAGTTAATTATTAAACTGACCTGAGGCACAAATACCTACCTGCTGGGCATTCAGTATGTTCAGTACAGTCACTGGTCATGTTTTGTCGTTGAATCTTCTTAGCTTCTTTGCGCGCTTGTTTCCTCTCGGCATTAGCAGCTTGTTTCGATTCTCTTTTAGCTTCCTTACGTGCTTCCTTGCGAGTTGCTCTTCCTTCCTTACGTGCTTCCTTCTCTGCTTGTTTCTCAAGTCTTTTCTGCAAGCGCTCTTCCTTGGCTGCCCTACGAGCTGTCTTGTCTGGCTCGGCTCCTCCTTTTCCCTCACCTTTGTTCAAAAAAAGAGTGTACAGGTGTATACAGTAGCAACCAATAACAGCCGTTGAACTGAAAGCTGTAGTTCAACAACGGGGGATATTTTTCTGCAATATGTCTTATAAAGTAGAGTTTACCCATATGTATCACAGAGGACTCATTTTTTTAACTTGTGTATTTAAAACCTGATGGGAGAAAAAGTTTGAGGTTCGGAGGGTTCAGTGGATTCAAAAAGAAAAACAAGTCATCAGTATATACATATGTATCTGTTTTTTTCAAATGACAGCAATCCAGAAGAAAGTGTGTCACAGATTGTCTGATGCTGTTATTTACTTATGTCACTTAAATTGAGATAATTTTGGAAATCCAATTTTAGAGATTTGGCCAATCATGTAAACCGCCTTTAAAACTAAAATGAAGGGTCTCTCTCAAAAAGCCAAAGAAGAGATCATATGGGGTTCATATATATGTACCTCTCTGTCTCTTTTTGCCTCTCCTTGGAGCCGAACTTTCTTCTTGAGGCTGAGCTTCAGGCACCTCCTGAGTTAAAAAAAAATAAACGACCAATAATTATCTTCAAAACCTAATAAGAGAAAGGCAATGTTAACAATTTTGAGGGTCAACTTTAAAGCCACCGACCTCCAAATCATTAGATCGGCACCACATTTGGGAATCAAATATTTTACTTTGCTCATCAGTTATCACTTATGAAACAAGATTTGACATTAAACCTGAGGCTCTTCAGGTTCCATTGCTTCAGTGTCAGCAGTGGCATCATCTTGATCTGCTACATCCCCATCAGCTGAAATAATAACAGTGACAAAGTATATGAAAGTAAAAATACAATGGACAAAAGATGCATACTCAAAAGATTTGAGTTAATTCAATTCAGTTAATACAACCATACATATACCACAAATCAAATGGGTATATCTCTGAAAGCAATGGCAAAAGTATACATAGTATGTATGAATCCTTTATACTCAAAAAATGAGTTTTCGATTCAGTTAATACAACAAAACATATACTACAAATCAAATGGGTATATCGCTGAAAGCAATGGCAAAAGTATACATAGTATGTATGAATCCGTTATACTCAAAAAATGAGTTTTCAATTCACTTAATACAACAAAACATATACTACAAATCAAATGGGTATATCTCTGAAAGCAATGGCAAAAGTATACATAGTATGTATGAATCCTTTATGATTCTATAAAGTATATACATGTACATGTACATGTATTTTAATTAAGCCATGTTTTCTCTTTTGTATTTGTGTGCAACTGATAATTCTGAATAAGAAGTATTCTGCAATTGTTTAACCCCTGACCATTCTCAACCCAACAAGTGTATGCAGGATTTCAACGGTCCCAAGGGGGTTAGAGTTAAACTTCCCTTCATATTTTGCAATTGTTTAACCCCTAACCCCTGCACATAAATTAACAAAACTTGCTTTGTTCCCCATTTTGGCGTCCACGGTTTTTCTTGCCCCTTCTCTCTTTCTCACGTTGCCTGTTGCCACGGTGACGCCCAGCATCTTCAGCAGCTTCTGCTATAGAAACCATGCAAGACACATCGGGACTGTATTACTTACAAATGTGTACATGTAATAACTGATGGCCAAAGCTGCTCTGACATGATTACTGAACACAGGAAATAGCATTGAATTTTGAAATGTCTATGTTCATGATGTTACTCTTACGACAAAAAGGTAACAGTTACAACAATGACAGCCTTTTGAAAGGCATATATTACAACATACAAGTATTTCAATTTTGGGGGAACCCACTGATTTTAGGTTTTGGGGGAAATTGTAACATTACCTTCTGATCTATGAGGCTCTTTCTTTTTCTTGGCTTCTCCAATTTCAGCCAGTACCAATACAGCTATCAGAATAACAAACAGTGCCACAAAAATCCTCATCGTAGTTAATGTGATGCAAGATCTTCAAGACTGTACGAAAAAGAATCAAAAGACAACACTAACTGAACAATCTCTATCAATGTCTAACATCTGTAACTGTATAGTTGGCAGGTCCCTAATTTTAGAATTTTGTCATTACTGTGAAGTCTGACAGCTGGTTTGTTTTCACTGTAAATGGCAAAAAAGGAACAACAGCAACATACATGTACATGTATATGCCCAGCAAAACCAGCAGACATGGCAAGGGGTACTAAGACATCATTGGTAAGCCAGTGCAAAAATGAATCTCAATCTGTAGGCTGCAATGTCATGAAGTAATTTTGGGCTGTTCTAACCGAGTAACGTGATGATACACAATTTTAACATGTTCAACCTCAATTAAACTTCAAGCTGTGAAAGTGTAACATTGTCATTGGACTAGCCTGATCGATCGCCTATATACTGTCCTGCAATCCCAGCATGTGGAATCAATATCCATTTTTTCCATTTGTTTTTCTTTCTTGACTTTCTTTTTCTCAGTCTCATTGCATATTTACATTCAATACAAATTTTTCTCTTCTTTTTGGCGAAGGATATTTATCAACTTACATGTAATAAAACAAACCAATAGTTAGCCAAACATAAACACGTACATATCCAGTAACTGGTTTAGGGGACACAGAAATTCTTCCCGTCACAAATCTTAGTCTGGTTCTGTGCCAACATACCAGTAGTGTTTGTGAGTTTGTAAACACAAAGAGGGAATAAGACCATTTAATAATTTCAGTTCTTTTCCCCAAAATATCGTCCAGAGCTGTGAATCACAAAAAAACATGAACACTTTTTCATTTAAAAAGTCAACTCAAAAACAATGTATAAAGAAACCTTGAATTTTTTCGGTACCAAAAAAAGGATGATAGCTACTGTAGGAGTCCAACCCGGTTCAGAGCTATCAAAGGATATATCAAGATGTGTGCGCTGTCTAGTAATCCACTGACCCTAGTGGTATACTCGTGGTACACAACTTTTATTAGCTTCGTCGTGTGCATCAAACAGTGCACTGTCTATTTGTAGCTACATGTAGCCAACAACAGTTTTCACTAGATAAGTTAAATTTAGCCCGTGACAGCTAAATATCTGACATTTCTTTTTCTGGCAGATGCATACCCCTGGAGTACTTCTTTTAAAGGGAATTTAAGAATAAATCAGAGAGTTTCCCAATTTAGCAACTTGCAATGTGCCCATTAGATAATGCCGGCTGTGATTTGATAATGCTCATTCCATAAAAACACACTGACACCAGGATATGAGACAGTTTAGTCCATTCTTATTACATGCTGTTAAGAGTCTGTGTGTGCCACGGCACGCAGAACATGCCACATTCTTTCAGATTACTTGCACAAAGATTTCGGGGTATACCATGTAAAATGGATGGGCTGTACAGGAAGACAACAGTAAAATTCTGGAATAAAATACTTGGAAGTTTATCGTACATGAACATGTATAATGACTACTTTAGCTCTCAAACAAAAACAATATGAATAATGTCATGAATGTGAACGGGAATAAGTACATGTATGTGCTTGTCAGTAACATTAAGACCAGCTCAGGAGAATCAACGCTGATAGTGATGATGCCCGAGCCACACTCAGGCCTTAGTGGCGTCTATCATTGTTTATTCTCCTAAGCTGGTCTTAAACACAACAGCGAAGCACATATTTATTTCCTTTATATCCACGATCCATTCATTGTCATGGTTATAGACTGGCCTTGTTGTACTCTGTATTTTACTTTCTGATGGCTACATGTAAGTCACTGCAGGGAATAAATACTGACATCCGTGGAACTCTTCCCTGAAGTGGACCCAACTGGTGAAAAAGCTGACAGAAAGCTGTCCAACATATCTAAATTTCTGTATCAATGGCCACTACTTGTGCTAGTACTAGTACGAATATGAACATGTTACATACACAACATGTTGCTGTACATATGAACCTACAGTCCCGAATGTTACAAAGTACTACTTAGTAGTAAAAGGTAGCACTCAGCCCTGTCGCTTGTAAGAGGACATGACATTATTATTCTCTGAAGCCATAAAATACAATAGAGAATACAATGTACCATACAGCGCTGTGGCACTATGAATACATGGTTTCAATGTTCTCTGTACGAGTAACAATGGAATAAACCTAGCAAGAAAGAGTAATTTGTAGCGCTAGGTCCTTCAGGCTCAGAGTGTTACACAGTTTTTTGTAGTACTGAGTACTCTAAGCCAAACAACGCCCGGTACTGTTGCTAGGGTTAAAAGCCTTATTTGCAAATACTGCATGGGTGATTTAGCACAATGGTAGAAAGGCATCATGGGAAGGAAAATGAGGCAGTGTGGGGCAGTGTTTGCTCTTTTTGCCTTCCCACAATTCCTTTCTACCATTGTGCAAAATCACCCATGCAATATTCGCGATAAGGCTTATGATGTACCATACGTACAGCCAGACAATACATGTAGCCTACACTACATCACAGACTACAGTTCATGGGTCCATTGGCAGACAAGCATGATGCATGACACGGACAGGTGTCGAGTCGTGAAAGAATTACACCTACCGTAAACTACTTGTACACGACTGAAAATAAGAAGGAAATTCTTCACTGACGTAACGTGTGCGCCACGTAGTAGCTCTAGCTCTTTTTAGCCGCGCTCTGCTTTTCACTGAACGTTTGTTTCTCCAGACGTGTAAGAGGAAAAATGCACGTTACAGTACAGCAGTTTGCATGCAGGTCCAGTCGAGTTTGACGTCTAGCACTGGCAACGATAATGTAAGCAGTCTGGGCTTTAGACGCCCTTTGTTCGAAATAGGGCCGTTTTCCAATACTCAACTTCCGCTACGTGGAGGCTTCGTGTAGGAAACCAATCCCTGATTGTGGGCCTGAAGCGTTTAACTTAAATTGAAGTACTGTAATGTTTGGCTCTTTTGCATCTTAATTGATGTTTTGTGGCACTATCAGACTTACTATTGCGCTCACAACCTCAAAGTCAGGAAGTAAAAAAAAAAAGTTGAAGCCGAGACAGAGCTCAAACCGAGTTTTTGAAAACGGTATAAAACACTGCCCCAGACTGGCGGCCAGTCTACTGAACCCTCCGCTGCTCCACTTGAAAGTAGAGACCGCGAAAACGCCTCCTGTGAACCCCATTTTGCGTACATGGCACATGAATGACTCACTCCATATGTTCATTGATGCATTCCCAGTTTACTTCTGTCCGTAAAATGTTGGTTTCGATTTGGTCGTCTTCACACCAGTCGTTTTCTACAACGATTAACTCCTCGCTCTATGGTTTGACATATCGCCCTATCACTTAGCTCAGTCGGCAGTGAAGTGGCGCAAATTGATGCCAACCGAAAGGTGTGTTTCTGTGTAGACAGCTCGACACTAACGAGTATACCAAGCAAGATATGGGACGGAGGGGTACCCCCACCTGTCCAATCCCTATACACACTCCAGACTACTGTTACCTAACACATCCCCCTAGAAGTCTGTGAAGAATTTCTGAGATTCCGATCAAACAATGACCAACACAAAGGCGGGGGGTTCTCTTGCTTCAAATGCTAATGATTTCCTGCATGTATTGTAACACTTGACATTCATTGTGCAACAATCTGAAGAACAGGATATCCAACATACATGACAGACGACGTACATTGATGTGTTCGCTTCGCTGCTTGAGAGTATAACAAATAGGCAAAAAGCCACGCAAAGAAATTCCTGATTACCCCGAATAGACGCCCCGTCCGTCAAGTCGTACAGATCGATCGAGGATTGAAGGGTAATTGCTCAGTATCATAAAATCACTGATACATTCCGCCTAATAGATATTAAGGGAAATTACCATGCAAACAGAGGTCATTTCAATTGTCTTATCTAGCGATTTGAAGCTTTCCTGTATTTGGTTCCTGGCATTGTATGTAAATTTAATTCAACAGTTGGCCTATGCATATCCTATTGACCGTGGTTGATGTTGTTGGATCGATAACTTGGGTAATATGGCTAAAGAAACACAGGGGAGAAAAACAATAATACTAGCTTTTAATGAAATATGAAAAAGCCGGACATTAAAGTGTTAACAACTTGACAAGGAATTTAGTTTGCGGAACTGTGAATCATTGTAAATGTAACTCCCAAAATCGTTGCATCCCAACAATTTGCCAAATGATATGAAAACACGTAGCGTACATTCCCAAAAGCGGGATATGTCACCCACATTAGTAATTCAAAACGTGCCGGCAGCCGCGCGGAACGCGAATAATAATCAAGTCAACTTCACTCAAGTGTAGCTCACCTGACATTCACGTCTGTGCATCAACTGCATAAAATATGCTCAGCATCACTGCAGTTTAATTCAGGTATCCTAGCAACCAGTCATAAAATTACCACGATGTTGGGAGAAACGGAACACATATTGAGTTTACTGTCTATATGCCTATCCACTCGACCATTATTCTGAGATTATTTGACAAAATATAAAGTAGCCATCATTTACAATACCGGGAATCGACGTAACAGTTCATCAATATCTGATTTTGTTTTGTTTGGACGTGCAAGACCAATAAGACAGCCTGAGAAGGTCGAAGTTTTTTTTTCAATGAATGACTTCAGCATACAACCGAAAAATAAAATCCAACGATTTAACAATCATGTTTAGTTGAAATGACCTTGACACGCTCACATGCAAACCTATACAGTTACAAAAGTTCCCCGATTTTTAAAATTATTCTTTCTCCGCGCCGAAATCCTGTCAAGTTGGTTTGTCCTCTTCCGTTTTGCTTGTATAGTTTTATGTAAGCAACAATAGGTTTATAGGTTTGTTTATATTCGATTGATATGGGAGCAATTTTTCTAGTACGTTTGAGCACAATTTTTTTAGGTTTCTATGTACAAATTACTTGTTTAGTGCGCTCGTAATTCTCTACAGTGAAGTACGTATTCCGCGTCGACTGAGTCATCTGCTATATATGAAATGGAATTTGCCCCACGTGAAATTATTATTAATAACGTGGACTGCATCTATTATTATTTCTGTAAATGAAACAGTCGCCATCTCCATCAAACCTTGATTGCTTTACCTGTCGATATAGCCAAACCTATATAAGGCTTCACTTCGATATACATATATATTTTTTTGCACATTACAGTCGTCATGACTGATTAACGTTAAACGTGACGTGTGATTCCAGCCTATACTGAGGGGTGTCGCTGATTAAAGAAAACACCGTCTTATCCTAAAATCTAATATATAAAGGGTCAACATTGTTATCGTTCGCAGACTTCTTGACTGCTTTCGCACTTGTCATTACTACCAGTTTAATATTCTTTTTTTTTCTGACAGGGAACACATTATCCTAGCATTCCCCTAAACTCTAAATCATTTTCATTGCAGAACGCCTGGCAATATATTTTCACATTTATTATTTATGAAAATGACTGACTATTCGGTATATAGGAGAATGGAGTCTTATTGAGCTTGTGAGGTAGGCCTAATTCCCAGAAAGCAATTTGCCCATGCATTGTCGCATGCAGGTATGTCTCACCACACACTGCATTTTAGACATAGAAAGGGTTGACCTCATGGATGAATATTGCCTTGCCCGGAAATAGTTTCTGATAAAGGCATTTGCAGAGCAGGTCTATTGAATTATGGATGAAAAAATATTCTCAAAGGACACATATAAGGCTTATTCATTGAAAAAAATCACCCGCATAATACACAATGATCGGCAGAAGCAATCCAGCCATAATACTTGCGTTCATAGTAACGTTCGTATTATATTCGAAGAGGTTCAGTCAGCCTGAGCTGGTAAGCTCCTCATAAATTATAAACATTATGTGGACACTGCCAGCAAATTAGTCTGCAGAGCTTTTTTGTTTTGTTTTAAACAAATCTACCTGATTGGAATGCACTGTCAAAAAATACTGTCACAACAAAAATATGTCTAACTATAAATACACATGCTATTTTGTTGATGTATTTGACAAAAAAATTCCCTGCCCAGCCCTTCCAACTAAGCTAACCAGTCGCCGATACCAGATTTAGCACATCCGTTTCAAGCGGAATTGCCCACGAAAGCTTATTTCAGAAAAAGTAAAATAACTTTGATTGTTGCCCAATGCCCCTGAAATACTCTTCTTGCCAACGAGATAACTGTTGAGAAAAATATACGAAGAAAATACTCCTCTTTAGTCAACACTACAAGGCGCACTCATTTCAATTGAACTTCAGGAACATTTCCTACGTAAAAGTAACGTTGAAAATGATTACGATTGCGAAATCCGAATTCCCTCTTTTCTCTATGATTTGACGAAGTATCACCCGATTGGTAACTCTGAATGTTTCAGGTGCGAACGATCTGTAGTGTGTTGCAATCAACCGCTGTCATACAGATGGCCACTGAAACACCCTCCCTCTCACTCTCTCTTTGTACATTATGCACTGTCTGCGACCACTGATTATCGTTGAAATGTAGTAAAATGACAGGATAATTAGACTATGTCCTAATCATTATTTTATGTTATCGAGGGCACAGATAAATGCACCACGGGAAATAAATTATGAGCTAGAATGTATTCGGCATGGGACAATAAAAACTGACTCTGTCAATCTGCATAGCACCTGTGTAACTGAAGTTAATTCCGGCAGGAATGCAACTGGTTATATTTTATCGACTCG
>NW_019091479.1:791859-804766 GCF_001949145.1 Acanthaster planci | reverse complement strand
AAGGAAACTAGTGTGTGAGTTATTTTTTTTTACCTTTTCTTTCAGGTCAGTTAGTTGCTACTGGATCAGATGATGCTTCTATCAAGGTAACTTGATGTAAATCTATCAGTAGTCTCCAAACTTATTGAAGCTTTAAAAAGAGCATTTGAAATTGAACCAAAATGTCATCATGCAACTTCACATTTATGTCTGATAAGCTTAAGTTGTTTAATGTTTTGAACATGAGCAAAGCCAAACTATCTTTCCGATTAATCTTCAGTACTATTAATTGGTCCAATTTTTGTTTACTTAGATACTTGACGTTGAGAGAATGCTTGCAAAAAGTGCAACCAATGTTCCAGAGTCCCAACACAGTGTTGACAGCCATCCAGTGATTAGGACATTGTATGATCATATTGAGGTAACTGAAAATTGCTACTAGCATTTATGAAATGTTAATATACTTGTGTTTTTTGTAATTCTTAAGATTTAGTCATGTAACTAAAGACCTTGGGATGTGTAACATTCCACAGACAGGAAGACTTTTTTCAGTTAGTACTCTGTAGCACTTATTTTGATGTCATTTTACTTCTTACAAAATGTTGCCTTTCTATCAATTAGGATGTGACAGCCCTTGATTTCCACCCAAGTTTGCCACTTCTGGCTTCTGGCAGCAAGGATTTCACAATCAAGTTCTTTGATTTCTCTAAATCTGGGGTGAAACGAGCTTTCCGTAGTCTGCAAGAAGCTGAAGAAATCTCATGTTTGAACTTCCATCCTGGAGGAAATTTCCTCCTAGTTGGAACACAGCATCCAACATGTAAGTGCTTCAAACAAGAGGTTTTCATAGGTCCATCTTAAATTCAACTTCACATTTCATTTGAATTTCATGTATTGTAAGTTCATATGTACAGTTGAACTTACTAAAAATTGAAATCCTTTTTTTAATTTGTTAGTGAGACTGTATGATGTAACAACGCTACAGTGTTATGTATCCTCTAATCCTAAAGATCAACACACAGGACCGATCACAGCGGTAAGTATTCATAAAACCTTTCTACGTGGACTACAAATAAGAAGTGGATAAAACTGTACAAATGGTAGTGGTCTAGCAGTAATACCAGGAGTAAGATTGTAAGCCTGGAGTTACATGTAGAACCAAGTATTCAGATTTACTGCTAACTAAAAAGTTAGCAAGTATTCATTACTTTTTGGCAAATTAAACTGGTTGTTTGTAAACAGCTTCACTCATCACTTTGCCAAAATGCTACTCATAAGACTTGCATTTAAAAAAAGTCATTCTCTATGATGGAAATCCATGAATTGGATCACTCTCTGTGTGGGTGTTTCGCCTCTGAATGAAATCATGCTGAAATGATCTCCAGAGCTGGCCTCGAAGTTTATATTACACTGTACTACTTAAATTAACTCATAAATGTCACAATTTTTCCCAAGGTTTCTTTTCAGGTTTTTTGCATTGGTACATAATGACCTACTTGAATGGTTTCTCACCAACATGCATCAGGTAACGTACAGCCCCAATGCTACCATCTATGCCACTGCCAGCCAAGACGGTAGCATCAAAATATGGGATGGTGTCAGTAATCGTTGTGTCAACACCTTAGAAAAAGCACATGGTGGCACCGATGTCTGCTCTGTACAATTCTCAAGAAACTCCAAGGTATACGTTACACAATATGCACTCCACAGTCTATACTTAATACCCACCAAAAGCAATGCTGAGTTATGTTGAAACCTCCTGTCCTTTTTTTTTCCCTCACAGTACCTTCTGTCTAGTGGTAAAGACTCTCTTGTCAAGTTGTGGGAGGTCTCAACAAGCCGTGTATTAATCACCTATACAGGTGCTAGCACAGATAAACAAGTGCATGAAACACGAGCTGTCTTCAACCACACAGAGGACTATGGTAACCTTAATCTCAGTGTATTACTTTCTTTATCACTAAACGAAAGCTCTTCTGTTTGTATGGATGCTGTTCACCTACTGAATTAGGAAGTGAAAGCTCTTTTGCTGTAACTTTGCTTGTTGATTTCCAACTAGATGCTAGTTTTAATGTTAATAACATGGACAGTAATTGAATATTTTTAATCTTATATCAAGGTAAACATATAATATTGAAGTAGTGTTCTTTCACCTATGTTTTCAAAGCTTAAACTAGTTCATGAAGGAAGCAAACTTCTGAAAGTCCTTTCAGTAAATTCTGTGGCAACTCTAGGTAATAGACAGTTTTGCTCTGTGCATGTATTTTGTTTTCAGTGCTATTCCCAGATGAGAAGACTACCAGTTTGTGCTGTTGGGATTCAAGAAATGCAGAGAGAAATAAACTTCTGTCTCTTGGTCTGTATCAGTACTGGAAAATTGTTTGATGTATTGAAAGGCCCCAATAGACCTTTTTCACCCACATGAAATATTAACACCACCACCACATGTGGACTGCCTTAGCCATGGTAATGGCATATATTCCTACAGGCAGCTTCAACTACGTGCAACCGCACGTGCGAACGCTGCATGCTGGACTAGTTTATCTTGAATAGGTAGATTACCATCACAACACTATGCACTCATTACCATCACAACACATCATAGGTCCATATTGCAATTTGGTCAGATCTACTCTGCCTTGGTTTGGCCTATCACATCTGTCTCGCTCTTGCTGTTTTGTGGTATCCATCAGGTTAGATAGGTTGTTTGTTTCTGTTGAAGTGAAAGGTGCTCAATGTTTCAATTCAGTCCGATCTATTATGCCTAGATCTAGTCTGCCGTGTCTGTCTTACTGCTTTGGTGTCTGTTTCTGTGTAGCTGTATGCCTTTTTCATTGAGTTGCATTATACCATCAACTACCATCAGTCTAGTTGGAAATACTGAAGTTTGCCGATACATGTAAATATTCTCATGCCTGTGTCTGCCTCGCTCAGACACCTGTTTTAATGGTTTGTTCTTTTAATGGATTCTTTGAGTCACTTCGTATCCTGCAAAGCTTATTTCACCAACAACTCTTCGGACCTTAACAAGTATTTGCTGTCAATTGATGTGCAGTTTTTTAATGCTAAATTCTTTTTTTATTCTTTGTTATAACTACAGGTCATAACAACATTGTGAGATGCATTGTGCATTCGCCAACCAGTCCAGGGTTTATGACGTGTAGTGATGACTTCAGAGCTCGTTTCTGGTATTACAGACCAAGTAGTGACTGAGTTTGTTCATTTATCCTAGTTACATGAATGTGTCGTCGGTTAAGTGATAATCCTCTCAAAATGTAGAAGAAATTGTCAATGATTTGGTGCTTGTGGCGTTAGGATTGTTTAGGAGCTTGAAAAAATTGTTTAAGTTATCTGAACAAAAGTATGAAATGGGTTTCTTTTATATGCCACTAAATGTTATCCTCACATAAGTTCCAACTGGTTCTTGCTCTAAACATACTTACAGTTTGTGTCACGTCAGACAACTGGTATTTGAGGGCTAGTGTGTAAATGGATTGAAAACATCTCAACACTTACAACTGCCACTTGTATGTACACATATTGAAGTTTGTAAGAGATTTATGTGCTTTGTGCTTGACTTTGTTTCTGAAATTTACCTGGCTTGCAACCAGAACCATGAATGCAGATACAAGGTCACAAATGTTATACTTATAATCTTCACACATAACTCTGTTCACTTTTAACTTGAAAGTTATTTGCCATTCATTTTAAAACAAGAGAAAGCTTTGCTTATCTCCATGTACAGTATTTTTTTCTTTTTATTTAGTGTAACTACTTCAGGGGCCTGTGGGCAGTCATCAGTTAAGGTTTCCTTGAGTTGCTAGCCCGGAAAATAAGAACCATAGAAAAGAGCAGGTGTCATTGGGTTTCCAATCAATGTTATTGCAGCATTGCAATAAAAACTAACATCCACCGATAAAAACACTACAAGTTCAAACACGCACAAATTACATCAAAGAAGCTATACAAAATAAAAACATGCATGTCTGTAGGAAGGTATCAAAAGTAAAAAGGCATGATCAAAAATTACATTTCATAGGAAAAAACTTCACAATTTTAAAATGTTTTTTGTTTGGTCACAGGTATTTCTTCAAAGAGTTACTGAGCAATTAATTATTTTTTGACATCGTGATAATTTCTTTTCTTGTACATGAAGCAGCAAGTTGTAAGGACACAAAAGAGGTCTCTTCATAAAACTTATGTGAGGATAGATTCAGTTATAAACTTTATGAAAAAGAAGTTTAGTAACTACATGTACCTTATTTTTGGCAACATGTTTTTTAATTCACTAGAATTTGTACGTTTCACAAGTTCTCATTCAGAAAATTAATTGGTTATTATTAAAGCACTACAAATATGATGGTTGAGAAGTCAATCAGTACATTTCCTTTCTTCACTCTGGTTTAAATACGAGATCAAACTGCTCTAAAAGGCACATCAAATGCGGTAGTGACTTGAACTTCACCTTCTTTTTGAACGTGTTTGACGTCGTACAAATATACAAAAATCCAACAGTTTAAGACATACGGAATTTTTAAAAACCTGAGAGGTTTCTGTTGGGAATACAAATGATACAAAAGCTAAAATTCATTCTGTTCTACATGTATTTCAGCCTGCTAGCTTCAACCACTGCTGTCTGTCAATGTAGAATACAAATGCATATTTGTTAGTTTGTTTTCTTGGGCAAATGCAGTAAAGTGCCCTCTCCCAAATAACAGGAAATTACTGATTTGATATTTCTACGTACATGTGAATGTACCTTCCCTGAAAAACGTTACCATCCACACTGTGAAACAAGATAAATCCCTATTGAACATGCATATTTTGAGTGTACATGTACTATATGTACGATAATGAGTTCTTGAGACAAAAAATCAAAGTAGCTTGCACAAAGAAACACTCAGTAGGCTTAAAAAGTAACTATCTTAGAGAGTTCAATAAAATATCACCTTATAAGCAACAAAAACAGCACACTTTCAGTATAAATATAGAAGTGTTTGATTTGAATTTTACAGCACAACTTCAGGAAAATGTTAAGCATAAATCTCACAGAATTATGCAATGTAACTACAGATTCAAAAGTCCCTCCTGTGTGAATCGTTTGTTTTCCGTACGCAGCAATAAATAATACCAGCTCTTTTGTCTAAATGGCCTTGACACTTTTTACTTTGTACAAAAAAACATTCTTTCAGGCATCTGGTACACTTCACTGGGGTGGTAACTAGGCACTTAAAACTCGGTCCCAAATGGTCATGAAATTGAAATACACATATTTACGTAAAACATTTTTTCTTCATAAATTTAATACCGTATGAATTTTATTGAACTGAAAATCCATTATTGCTTCTAAAAGGTCAAATTGGCTTACACAATTCAAGATCCCTTTCGTATTACTGGTCACTGAATGAAATTATGTTTCCACTAAAAATTCCCTTTTCAGATGTCCCAAGTCAGTACATTTGTCACTTGAATCTCTTCACATTTATTACTGTAACTCACTCTACCAATGATGTAACAGCAATCACTCATCAGAGATTATCTCACAATTCATCTGAGCTTTGTGTGTTACTCAACTCGGGACTCCGTAGTAACTCTCGGTTTGCCGGACTTAGATCATGTCCTGGTATCCTTCCTGGTTGACTTGACCGTAGTGAGTGACTGCTGTTGGTGAAACGTGGATCATGGGTTGAAATGTAACTCGGGCTGTCCAAAATGGGAAAGACAATTTCAAAGTTAGTTGTAATTTACCTACTTTATAGAAAACTGACCAAGAGAGTCCCAAGCTATGGTGGCTTTTGTTCTTTGCATAGTAAAAAGTGCAAAGCAATTACATGAATGCTTTTCTGCATATTCATTAATTTAGCTATACTTCTTTTAGCATCAGCTCTTTCCAAGTTATGACACGGTATGCTTTAGACAAGATATGATCTGTAGCCGCCACCGCCTTAAAGTAAATTGCCCATGCGTGCGTCAGCAAACAAATATGAAGTTTTTCTTATATTTTGAAAGCTCTCATTTGCCCAAGAATTTATTTGCTTTATTGTGAACATAAAAGCTGCTTACCTCTGAGACAACCCAAGACCACTAGTTAATGTGGTTTTGGGGACAGTGGAATTTAACGTACTCAGAGGTGAAGAAGGGAACACAAGTCCCCCTGAAGATGAAACTAGCAAAGACTTGTCAATCTCCTACAACCAGAGGCAGACATCCAGCCAGATAGGCAGACAGACAGGCAGATAGGCAGACATCCAGCCAGACAGACAGGCAGGTACATATGGTGTCAAACAGGGCAGCAAAGCAGGGAACAGACAAGCAACGGAAGATTCAGGAAAGCAAGAGGAAAAGCAACTTGATATTGAAATCAAAAGCAGTGCATCATAAAAAGGAAATTGTCACCAATAGGTTTAGTTACAAATGCTTCCATTTGATAGTGCAGTAAGTGCATCATACTTAGTAATAACACAGCCACAGATTGGAATAAAACTGAAGTTAGCATAGCCTCATCTACCAGTAAGTTATGCTCACAATCTCGGATGAAAACAGCAAAAAAAAAAAAAAGCAGTTTTCACATACACTATTTCTCCCAACATGTACATCACCTCTCTGATCTAAGTGGGAAAATCTGCACGTAATTCAGTTGGCACTGTAGCAACAATCATGAGTAACACAGCATGTAACATTCTAGTAACAATTCTTTGTAACTATAGCATGTAACATTGTTGCTAATCACCTGTAACCGTAACGTAACATCCTAGCAACAATCTTCCAGCTCAACAGCAACAAGTGCAGATGCAAGTACTTGTGCCATTCACCATAAAACCAATCCTATTACTAGCATTATATTTACTTTTTTTAACATTGATTTCATTTTTCAGGATGCATACACATTACAGCCTAGAAAGTTACATATACAAATACAAACATTACAAAGGGACATCAATAAACAATAAACAAAAAAAATACACAATATCCACTTAGCTCCCGATGGATTGCCTAAAAGAAACAAGTTTCTGTCGAGAGGCTCTCTAAACTAATTGGATTATAGAATTCTATGTATAAATATTAATGTAGCATCTTAACACGGGACACAATTTTTCAATGACATGACATGTAAATATTAAACTGAACATAATGTTTGCAATTAAAAGGCGAATAAATAGGTTTCCTTCCTCACCTGTTTCTGTTTTTCCAGCCTGTATTCCCGGATGAGTTTTTCCATGGCAACCCGTTGCCTACTCAGTGTATCGATGCGGTCCTGTAAGACTCCGTTTTCTCGTTCTAAGTACTTGACCCTGTAGTCCATGGTGCTAACATTGCGATTTTGGTCTCGTACTGCCTCCTCTGCATCTGAATGCCTGAAGATGCAACCATTATGAAACATTCCAAATTAATAAAATGCATAAAAACAAATCCTAAGGAATCACAGCGTATTATTCAAATTTATCAGCTGAATTTTTTATTGACAGTATTAAAAAAATGAGTTCGACAAAATAGAAAATGCAAGGAGAGAAACTGAACAAAAGAAAGATTTCTTACAGAGCAAGCAGTTTGCGATGTTCCTCCAAAAGGCTGTCATGTTTTTTCTGTAGATTTTCTCTGTTGTTCTGTTCTTTCTGTAACTCCGCATTTGTTGTATTCAGATCCTGCTGTAATTTCATTAAGCTGTCAGCTAACACTGACTTGTGCCTCGTAAAAATCTCCCTATAAACAAGGTGTATAGGCCAATTCAAAATGAGAAATTTACCTACATTAAGTATTATCTGATGTTATTACCATGTGGGCTTTATTTTCCTGTGATGTTAACTTAACTCTGTCACACAAATGATACTGCTTTTTGTAGATGTCATATCAATGAATAGGGGACAACAGCATTGACAAAATTGGTTTAATACTCATATGTCTTCAGATTTCAGTCAGTACAATAGATTACCCTTTCCTCCTTACCGAGCCTGCTGTATTTTGTTTTTATGATGTAATTTATGTTCTTCATATTTGGTGATTTGTGCATCAAGTCGTTGAGATGTCTGCATGAGTTCTGTTTGGAGACGCTGCACTTCTTGCTGCAATGAAGATACTTGATCTCGAAGTGATTTCTTGCCTTGCTCTGCTAACGAGTGCTACCAATGACAGAAGACAGGAATCATTAGCTTCTTAGACACATCATCTCAACACAAAAACCTGATACATCACTCACAAAAGAAAGACCCTACAAATTTGCAGACAAATTATTTTCTTTAGGCAAAGAATACCTAAATCCTGTGTTTATCTACAATCAACTCACCATATCTTCAACAGACTTGGATTTATCCTCTGTAGCATACAACTTGTTCTGTGTTTCTATCAGCCTATGCTTCATATCAGAGTTTTCATGCCGAAGTCTCTCTTCTCGTTCAATGCAAGCTGCCACTTGTTGCTTGGCATCTTCAAGCTGCTGGTTCAGTAAAGACCTTTGACCAAGACAAAAGATTACGTTCTAATTGCATTTGGCTAACCTCTCAAAACCTTCCCCTCCCTCCCCCCAAAATTATTGCCATTCTTTTCCACCCCACTTTCAATTGGGAAAATTTATCCAAAAAAAACAGCCCACAAAGTTCAATACCAAGGTCCCGTGCCCTTACTTATCAATCCTTTCTTCATGCAACTGTGCCTTCAACCTGTTGATATCATCTTTACAAGTTCGTAAGTCTATCTTAGTAGATGTTAAATCTCGTAGCTGAGCCTCAGTAGCCTGTAAGCGAAGTGATTTCTCATCCAATTGCTGTTGCAATTCTGGAATCTATATCAAACAAAAAAGAGTATCAATACTCAAGTGTCCATGCTAGCAATCTCATATGATACGGAACGCCACTACACTTGAATTCATCCAAACAATACATTGAGTTAGTGTGAAATAATTAACAAATGACACAAGACAAACACACAACCTGACTCAAGATGAACAAAAGAAACTCACTAGAGCACCAGTCAATTTCTTTGTTAATCTTTGCAATCTTATGTGGTTAGTGATTCATTACATGGTTTTTAAATCAAATTACTA
The DNA here is from genome assembly GCF_001949145.1 of Acanthaster planci. The sequence goes on along the minus strand of NW_019091479.1, from coordinate 795,750 downwards.
TTCTCATTATTCTTAAAAACAAGTGTGCAAACGAAACAGCATAAACTTCCACAAATGAGATTATGTAAAATGACTGTAATTTGTCTAACTTCTGACCAATGGCATTACATGTCTATTAGTAGGTGCAGGTGTATTATACATTGGCTCAGTTAGTTCACTGAATGTGTCCATTAATAACCAGCACCTTGCGTTCAGCAGCCTGTGCTCGTTGCTGGACCACACTGAGCGTGCTCGTTGTAGCATTAGTTTCTGCCTGCACTTGCTGGATCTCACTATAACGTTGACGCGTCTCATTAGTTTGCTAGGGGTCAAAGGTTAGCAGTTGCATTAAAGATTTATTTTCATAAGTATGCGTTAACTACATTGCAAAAAATGCATGCACAGTAAAAAGTGTTAGCATTTTATGGTTTACATGTATCATGCAGATGAATAAGAAAGATAGTTGTAAGTAACTGAAAAAGTTACTTTGGGGAAAAAAGTTATTTGGGAAAAAACTGACAAAACTCTAAGCAAGCAGTGTAGATGTATACAAATTGGGGGATCTGATCTAAGCCTTACATCAACAAGTTTACAACCAAGAATTATTAATTTATTCTATGCTCCATATAACTGACACCAGACACCAAAGGAAAAGAAATTAGAAGAATGGAGGATTATTGAATACCTAGTTATTTCAAGAACTTATTAGAATAAGGAAACAACAATGCAGTGAAGTGGTGTCAAACCTTTTCAAGTTGCACCTCTAGTTCTTGCTTGGCTGACTCGTTAGCTGTTAGTCTAGCCATCAGATCCTTCAGCTGAGTCCATTGCTGAACACAAAAGCAAAATAAGCTATGTCAACTGACAAAACCTCCAATGATATCTACTCGTTTCATGAATAACTCCTTTTTCTTTGGTCTGTCTCTTGTTTTATTAAGCAAGTGTTGTTATCATGTACCTTGGTCATTTCTTCTTCCAACACTTTGTTTCTCTGTTCCACATCAAGTCGTAGTCTTGCCTCTTCTTGAGCTCTCTCCTCAGCTCTGGTTTGATTCATCAGTATCCTCCCTGATTCCCGACGTGCTTCAACTAATTCCTTCCAAACAAAAATGTGAATTACTGCATTATGCCACCTGTCGACCTCTTTGAGCACTTGTCAATATTGTAAAGTTTATTAAATCTCTTCCTTTCCCTTATTGAAACCTCCCTCTTCCCTCCGTCTATCATCTTACCTCTTTCTTCTCAGTCAGCATATCCTCCAATTCCTTCACTCTCTTCTCCTCTCTCTCTAATCTCCAAGAAACTGCTGTCTTATCTTGGTGTGTCATTGATCTTGCTTCATCCAATTCTCTCTGGAGTGACTTCACTTTGTTCTCAAGTTTCAACTGAAAGACAACAAACATCTTTTGAGATGAATAAAGAAATGAAATAGGAGTGGATGAAATAATGTCATGAGTTTGAATGCAGTAACCTCACTAAATGTGGTTAGTTTAGGTGCTTTGCCATTTAATTGGGGATTTTGATCTTGTTTTGGAGCAGCCGGTTTGTGGTGTGGCCTCTCTGGTGTCAGTGTTATAGTCAAGACAAAAGACAGGACACAAGACCAGTCACGAGTAACAGGGTGAATGATGACAAAGACATGCTTTTGTTGCAGCCATTTGAATAGCTTGTGACTAGATTGCAGGTCTTGTGCTGGTCTTGTGCTGGTCTTGTGAAGGTCTAAACTACAACACTGTCTGGTGTGGCCTCTCATGTGTGGCATCTTGGGTGCGGCTTCTCGGGTGTAGCCTATGGCAAACTCACCTGATTTTCTTTGGACCAATCGTATTGTTTCACAAGCTCAGCTGATTTACGTCCAATACTCTCCTTCAGATGATCAGTGGATTGCTCTGCTATCTTCAATGTCTCTTGGCTAAAATTCAGCTGGTCTTGTAATTCTGTCCAAAAAAATTAAAGGATTACAATCAGTTGGAATTTTTTTTCAACTATTTCTGGTTTCTGCAAAAGTACCTGTAACTCCCACATAGCATTCTGACATAATATTAAAGTACATAAATCAAAAGGTACAAGAAATTTCTTTGAACCATGCAACAACAAAGCTGAATAGTAAATGCATGTACAATGCATTTAGACTAAATCTTAGAACTAATAACTTAGAACTAATTTTTCAATCCCATTATGTGTAACTTTTGATACAAGGAATTATTAGAAGACAATACAATCTTTCTCAAACATGTTCTGTACATGTAACTCACTCTGATTTCTCTTTTTTTCTTCACTGAGTTCCTCCACAAGACTGCTCTGTTTCATTACACTGTTCTCCAGCTACAAAACAAGGTGGCAATATTAATTACAGATCTACAATGATGTTGAAAAAGACAGCATCAAAATATTAGAACTCTGTAGTTCAATTATTAAAGGACAAGTTAAAAAAAAGAAATTCAGAAAACAGCTAAAGAGAACGATTTCAGTTGAGATGTTGAACTGAATAAAATTACTTAACACTTAATTACAATTAACCCCAATAACAGTTAATTACACAATGAAATGTTACCCACACACACTGCAAGAATTTTAAAGTGAGCGGAGATGGCTGAATCTTTCACAACCCATCTGTTTACAATTGTAATTTCCAAACCTGTTCTAATAACAGTGTTAGTTTTTCCAGTACAGCCTTTTCAGTCAAGGCGATATTCCCTTCAGAAGCGCATGCACTTGAACTGTCTTCTCTATGGAGCATTTGCTCCTCAACAATACTGTCTCCCTTTTGTAGATCAATTCTCCAAGAAGTTGAATCTTCACAGATGGTTGCGTCTTCCTCAGGCACAGGATCTTCCTCTGAAGTAATCACTTTTGTGGAGTAATCATTTTGTTTTACATGATGTTCCTTTACAGATGTATGCGCTGTTTGTTTGGTAAAAGGTTCCTTTAATTTTTTGTCTCCTAAACATTTCCTTTCTTTCACATCTGGCGAAATTAATTTCTTTCCTAAATCAGTGTCTTTTTCAGTGGTATTCAGTTTGTGTAAACCTTGCAGACTGGGATTGTCTTTCACAGAATTTTCAGAATCAATCCATTCTTCCAAATTTGCACAAGCTAAGTCCTTCGCAACAGTCTCACCCTCTGAATGTTGATTCTCATCAACAAATCTTTCTTCTAATGCAGTCTCCTTTCTGCAATTTTTAACCTCAGGGACTAATTGTTCTTCCTCCTCGGGTTTCCCTTTAAAATCACACCTTGATTTACAAGTAAACTCTTCTTGAAGTTTATTTTCTTCTGAATTTATCTTCAGTTCTGGCAGCACCTGTTCCTTCACATCGAATTGCTCCTTAGCAACAAAGTATTCATCACAAATGTCTGTATCCAGCAAAGAACTCTGTTTTACCACAGCTTTGTCCGCTAAAATATTGTCTTCCTTTGCAAAAGATTGGTTCTCTATTTGTTTACTCAAGACAGACTGCACTCCACCGACACTCTCTCCCTTCACAATTGAATTTTCCTCATGTGAAATGTTATCTTCTTCTAGAGCTGCTTCTAGATCTGACACAATTTTCTCTACAGGAGGTTCTTTATAAACAACAGATGCGATATCATACACCATAACTTTTAATCCAGTCTGTTCTCCAGATGCATTATTTTCATTTAATCCTGTTGTGTCCTTTAATACACTCTTTTCCTTCAGTGCATCCTTGCCTTTCCCAGAAGACAGATCCTCAACAGTGTTCTCGTCTAATACAGTGTCATCTCCTGGCACAGGATTTTCTTCGAGAGCTATTTCCTTATCTGAGGTCACTTGCTTAGACCGTAAATCATTTTCTTTTACAGATGAATTCACAAAAACGTTCCCTTGCAATTCATGATCTTCTGGAAGAAGCTTTTCCTCAAAGTTTGTCTCTTCATTTAAAACAACTT
>NW_019091479.1:779812-791195 GCF_001949145.1 Acanthaster planci | reverse complement strand
CTGGACTACCGTCTGTTATATTCTCACTCTGCTCAGCTGGACTACCGTCTGTTAAATTCTCCACCCGCTCAGCTGGACTATCATCTGTTAAATTATCAAACTGATCTTCGGGGATTCTCTCTTCTACTGCAGTCTGGTCTCCTGATACAGAATCAGCTATGGCATCACCTACAGCTTCTCCATCCAATGATGACTCGGCCATTCTCAGGCATCATAAATGCCAGCCACATGATCCAGTTCCTACTCCTTGATAATCCCACTACATCGCAAACAATCTAAGCCGAAGGTGTGAAAACATCCAAACAGCAAAAATTCCCAGCTTCAGTTCCTTGTTGTATGCTATCCTATCACAGTTCTTTGCTCCACAGTCTGAGTAAGAGATACACGTAAATTATAAATGAAGCTGGCAGTGTCTGAATTCATCTGAATTCAATCACTTACAATCATAAGCTCCGCTTTATGCACTGTCAGTGACAGGAAGTTATAGCAACTAAGGAAACAGCAAAGCAAGACCACCTGCCTTAGACCATAGACCATCAAATTTACACCTGCATGATAGACCTATCATACGATAATGAAAGATACCGATGCAAGCCGTTCATACAGTAGAGGAAATGGATTAATTTCCTTCTCTATTCCCTACCAGAATTTAATATAAAGACAGACTGGATGACGCAAGTCTTTAGTTTCATGTAGTGCATAGAGCTACAGAACCTGCAGCTTATTCATGAAGTCCAATGCAAACTGCAGTGAAGAGAAAGTGTCACTGCTTTGTGAAATAAAGAAGTGAATATTTTTCTCAAAAGAAACACCTGCTGAAATTACAATGACTGCAGTGAGAGGAGTGATACATTGTTTATCAGATTCCCACATGTCACTCTACAAAGTATTATACTCAGCTCATTGTACCTCGTGATTTCACTTAAACTGTATAATAACACAGGTACACTCCACATGTATAACTGAGGTCACAACACTAGTCCAAATTGACCATTTGATGCAATGTGAACTACATTAGCAGGTGAAATGGCTAAGCACCAATTTAAAAGGTGTAATTTCTTTTTGGTTTATTTTGTCAGACCTACATGTATTAATTCGTTGAATGTTGATACTTAGGAATGTATTATACCGGTACATGTACATGTATGTACTTGTGACAGGTATCACATAAATGTTTTTCATTTTAAAGCTTCCCCAACTAACTGTAGATAGATAGAAAATTTCATGCAATTTCATGCAACTGAACCAGTAACCACATGCTTTAGTCTCTCACTCCAGGTTCAAAGATCACAGCTGCTTAAACAGGTGCAAGTAAATTTAGCTGTGGTTAGTGACAAACCTCAAGTTGGTGCTACTGGTAGTTAGAGGTTATAGCTGTTCCATGTGCTCGTAGGTTGATTTAGTTGTAGTAAGTTAGTTAGTGACAGTGTGTGTAGATCAGAGGTTACCTCAGTTAGTGGCACACCGTGTCTATCAGCACCACCTAGTTACCAGAATCTGCAGCAATAGTTAGTGTCATTCCTTCACTTCAGGTCAAAGGTTAACTCAATCTATGCCATGTCTGACCTGTGCCTCCAGTCTCTTAATCTCTTCTGCTGATTGTTCTATTGACATCATCTTCTCTTTGTGCTTCTGCTCTTTACCAATCATAATTTGTAGTTCCCTAGCTAAGACATCTCTGTCTTTCTTGAGTTCATCAACGATGCCTTCTAGCTCTTTAATGGTTTCTCTATGTCGATCAGCTTGGTTAGAAAGACCTTTCTCCTGCTGAAGTTGTTCCTTCAAAGTCTGAGTTTCACCCCTTGCATCCTCCAGTTGCTGTTTTATTTTATTACAAAATGATTACTTTTCATTGCAGATGTTGCATAATGTGTAAGAGTGTCTTAATATTTCACGATGTACTTTGTGTTGGGAAGAAGTTAATGTTAATTATGGCTTTTGTCTTACACCGACATATATTCATATCACAGGATACCCAGTACTTGTCTGAGAGCCTGTGAAAAATTCACAAGCTACATATGACTTGGACTCACCAGCCCACCCTGGCAAGCTCAGTGGTCGAGTGGTTAAGATGTCTGCACTAGTAAGCAGGAGGTTGTGGGTTCGAGTCCCACCCGAGTAGCTTGCAAAGTTTCCACAAGCTCTAACAAGTACCAAGCATACAGTGCCAGGAATACAAGTTGGTATAAATCCTAATATTTCTGTGCAAGATTTCTGTCTTAATGCTTCCTTTCTGTTGTGTGAACAACTCTTCATCTTCTAACCTGCATATCAAATTCTAATCCACATTTCTTTGCATCAATTCAGTCCTTTACAAGGAGAAAGAGAAATATCAACCTTATCATGCTCTTGTTGAATCTGGTGCATTCGTTGATGGTTTGCCTCTAGCTCTGACTTGGAGAAGTCAAGATCTCTTGTCAACTTGTCCAACTGAAACACAGAAATTTCTTTGTATTAAAAACAAAATGCATCAATTAACATGGTGAATACAAATTCCAGATCAAAGAATTCTTATGCCTCCCAAACATGTACATGTTTCATTCTGAACAGTATTGGTACCCAGAACGACAATAGTTTCCTGTCCTGCACTGTATACATGTATAACACAAACTGACATTACAAGTATACAGGTAGATCCTTATCATCCCCGTGACCCCACGCATGCAATGAATGGAACTGGACTGCTTCAGAGTGGTGTTAATAACTACACAGTGCTTCCTTTGATTCCAACCACAATGACAGAATTCAGATTCTTTATCAAGTTCTTATCAACAACAGTTATCCTGGAAGTTGTGGTACAGGTAGCTCTCAGCACCACCAATCAATTGTATCGATAGACTGAGTCCCACTTGCTCACTTTTCTCGTAAATTTCAAGCCACAAACTTTGCATTGTAGTGCTTGGCATTTTCATCAGACAGACACCTCCTCTAGCAACTGCAGTCCTGAACATGATCAGCACGTCTGCCTACATCACGTGGACCATGTCATGCTTCCCCAGACCTTTACTTTCAATCATCTGTCCTACCTTGTTAGCCAGGTCTTTCTCATTGTTCTTGTATCTCTGAACAATCTGCTCCCATTTTTCTTCCGTAGATGTCAGCTTCTCCCCTAACTCCAGACATTTTCTTCTCTCTGTTTCCAAGGAAACCATTGTTCGTTGCAGCTTCAATGCTTGTTGCTCTTTTTCTTCTCGTAAGCTTTTGATCTCACTCTCCTGTCGTTCAATGATGGTTTGTTCTGATTTCAGGGAAGTCTGCAATATAACATTAAAAACAAACTACATGTACTCCCAACAAACAATTTGGGTCAGTCTTTGTTAATTTTAGATTTCTACATTTTAACAAGTGATACTCATCAAGTGAACTTACAGTTTGATTACGAAGGCTCCTTTCTTGTTCTTTTAGCTCTTGCAAATCTTTCTCCAAGAAGCCAATGCGCATCTGCAGGGCAGACTTCTCCTCAGATAACGTTTGCTTCTCATCCTGTTAATGTAATTTTTTAGAAATTGTCAGTGTTATCGTTACAGTCTATTGATATCCACAGTCAAGTTCAATGTGGAATATTGCTAATCCAGTCACTTATTTTGTTTTAGATCTCTCTAAAATGACATTTCTTCCCACAGATTCTAAAATGCATCAGCATTTTAGACTTCAAATTAATCAAGACATGCATGGGTCGCGCATTATTGAAAGAAATTTGGATCAACACGCATGCAAGTTTAGAACATTTGCATGCAGTGCGTATGCACTTGGCTTGTATACACAGTTGCAATTTTCTGACAAAGATGGCGTCTTTTGAGAGAGATCTATAAGATCCATCCACCATCATTTGAAGCTCACCTCAAGACTAGTGACAAGTTTCTTATTCCTGTCAACTACTGATTTTAGTTTGATGATAGTTCCCTCATACGATGATCGACGTTTCTTCTCTGTATCCAGAGACTCTGTGAGCTCTTTCACCTTTAAAATACAAACCAATAAATACACTAAAGTGAAACGTCAAATGAGAATCTGTACGCTACATGCATACATGTATCTATAGCTACATGTATGAAAAGGAGCACCATCATAGGCCATACATAACAGCCATGCTTAATCAAAATGACTGGAAAGGACAAAGTCTAAGTTTAACCAGTGACATTGGCAGACTGAATGACTGTGTAAAGCCTATCAAACCATCCAAGTACCCTGTCTATGTACATGTATGCATTTCCTCTTTGAACATACGTAAAACAATATGAAGTGGTTTAGAATCCTGTGTTAACTTTAATAAACAAGTACCTAGCGTAAGAGGTGAATACCATGGTAAGCCATACTCACATCTGAACAGCATTCAGATGAAAATTCTTGATACACTGTACATAAAATTCTTTACCAAGTCATTTCTAAGTTATGATGACTAGGACACACACTACGGTAGCTCTGGTTCATGCAACAGGTACTGCAGGTAAGACTATGATACAAATCCCCTAAGCACTAAGCTCACACTGCAACGCTAGGGTTGGTATTAAAACGTGTAGGCACTTACTACACCTTAGCACACCCCTATTCAAATACAAACAGTAAACATGAGTCCCTTTATCACAAACAATCCATCAGTCTACCCTCTTGTTGTAATTCAGATCCCTGGAGGTAAAGTTACCCCACTCATATAATGGAAGCACCCATGCAGTAAATGTAGGGTAACAAGTGGTTGTGCACAAAACAAAAATAAAAAGTTGGAATGTTCAATAAGTTTGAAAGGATAAAGCTAGAAGGCTGTGATCCTTTTATATCAGTCCTGGTAGGGATTACTGATGATTTCCTTTATGACTAGGGCTAGGTTGAGATTTGTCAAACCTTAAAAGTTTAATCCACCTTACAAAGTTAAAGGTTGGCTGTGCTTCACAAGAAGAGCTTTTAACAGATCCCAACAACAAAAAACATTACAGGCAAACTAAGCTACAGGTAGAGCATTTCTTTCATAGTCACACAATCTTTTCAGTGAAGGACTGTCCAATTGGACATTTCCTATTTAATTTGGCTTATTGTGATGATCACCAGTGATACCAAATATAGAAACATTTGAATTGAATTCATTCTACCACTCTGCACCCCCCCGTTACACTGTTACCATAGATACCTGATGAAACATACCAAGGGTGAGATGGGAGGAAAATAAAATATCCATGAACCAATTTACCAGAGGTTCACAGGGTTCCACAACAGCGTAGGGTCATACATTTGTGTTGCCTAAATACCCATTTCACGTTAATGAAAAAATCTGAAATTGGGCATCATCTGATACAGTGATCTCATCTAACATATACTGTATGTACACATACATGTACCTGTATCAATCATGATTTTAGTTAAAGTTTGCTGTAACACAATCCTGATCAACAACAATATTTGATCAGACCAATGAGACTTTCCAATTTTAATTACATGCAAGTCTCTTTTCATCTAGAAATAGCCTTCAGCTGCAATGGTCAACATCTCTAAGGTTGCTTCACCTCCTGTACAAAGCCCAATGCCCAGCTTTATCAGAAGCTAATGGGCCAAAAGGAAGCCCTTCAATTGCAAGGCTTGCAGGTTTTTTCAGCAGATCAGATGAAGCAACTTTTACAACCAGCGAAATTTTTTCTACTGTCACAAATGTAAAAGCTTTTACTGCCCTTCTCTCCAGTGTGTTTTCCTTGAGTTCCTTCAGCAAAACCTAATTAACTGTTCTCCTGACGTATCAACAGAGGGCAGCACACACAACTGCAGGGTGTCGTTATTGCCTACTGTCATTCTTTTGCTACATTTGTGACTACAGGTGTTGAGTTGGGCTGAAGACTGTATACTAATGACTATACGAGCCAATCATGATCTGTTTGTGGCATCACCTTTTTCAGCTAATTACTTACGACACAGATACAAATCACAGATCAGCTTGAGGATTAACTATTTAAACCAAAACGTGTTTGCCACTAAAATAAAATAGCATAAACTGTGTCAAGACAAAACTGAATTATTAGAAAATCTTCAGAATCAAAGAGCAACTGTAACCATACCTGCTTCTTGTAAAAGGACATATTTCCTTCCATAAATGACTTCAAAATATCAAGCATCTATGGACTGACAGCAACTTGAACAATAGGCAGGAAATTATCCAGCACACAACTCTTCCTCATTGGTTAAACAAGAGATAATTAACAGACTGATAAAGACAGCTAACAAAGAAATGAGCAGACTGTTCACTTCAATGCCTGGAAAACCGTTAGGTTTTTTCATTGTTACACTGTACATGGAGTTACATAGCCTAGTGATGGGCAGCCTTGCCCTTTTTGATCCAATCAATACCATGAGCCAGCTTCTGAATGAAGGGTTATTATGAGTTCCATCACTAGACATAATGGGGTTTACAGAGGGGTGAAAGCCTCTGACACTATAATAACACAAGGCATGAGATGAAGATGCTGACTGGGAAGCCAGAGGCATGTCAAAGGTCAATAGCTGTTGTGCTTAAGGTGATTAGCTGTTCTTCTGACCCTTAAGTCATTTATTAGGTCAAATTCTTGACACCTCTTACAGTGTATCTACATGTATATCGAGGTGTCTTCCCACACAGTATGCATGATTCAATCTTATGTTGTAACAACCTACAAGTAACCTTGTAAAAAAAAAGATGTGAAATGATACCAAAAATAAACAAAACAATCCACAGGAAACAGGGAAAGACTTTAAACTACTTACAGCAACAGTTTCATATAAGAATTTTACACTAATACTTGCTAGGAAAAATTCCATCTTTGAGGATACTGGGGTAACACTGTAAAAAACTGAGCAACTCACACGTTGGTTGAGTTTGTGTTTATCCTCCTCCCCTGTCTTGAGACGATACTTTGTTGTTGATAACTCCATCTCCAGTTTCTTCTTAGCTTCTCTTAACTGCGATAACTCAGACTGATTTAGGTCCCGTGGAGAACCTGAAAAATATTTTTTAAATCCCTGAATATATACCCAAGAAGGTTTAATATTTTTTAAACCTCTACATTAATTATTTTGTCTTCCTATTTAAACTTACAGTTATGCACCATTAAGTTACCTCAAAATCAAAAATTCACCTAAAAAAAAAATTTCACTTTTAGAATTTCTCACAAACTGTCACTACCAAAATCAATGCCTTAAAGGTTATTTTGGAAGTACAATGCTCTTGAAAAACACAATTTTTCATTAGAAATATCCCTCCATTTAACTACGGATACCTTTGTTAAAGTTTCCACTGTTTGGGCGACGCAATTCTTGTAACTGAAGTGCCAATTTCTTAGAAACTGCATCTTTATCCATGGTAAACATTAGACAATCACCTCCTGACTTCAAAACAATCCTGTCATTTGCTCGTTTGACGTTTTGGAGTGATGTACCTTTACATATGAGCCTACTGTACTGTCGTTTATGTTGGTTTGATGTTAACCCACAGTGCATAACAGTTGACTGCCAAGAGTCAAGTCATAAACACATAAAATAAGAAGCATTTTAGAACCCACCATTTTATAATAATGTCAAAGTCCAATTTGTTGTCAAGGCAACACTAATGATTGATTCACCAGTACATAAATTTATAGTTTTGAAATGTTTATCTTTCTACATTATCACAATGCTCAAGTGCATTGAATAAGAACTGTTTGTTCACTCAAACTGTCATTTGTTTACAAAGCTGTCAAGCTCTTTGCACAGATTTGTTTATTTTACCTACAGTGGCTCAAGGCTCAACAATGACTTACTTCATATAAATGTATATATAAAACACAAATTACTTATCTGGCTGTGGTTCATTTTTTATAGGAATATCTTTGTTTTGCTTTTATTTCATATCACTGTATAAAATTTACCCTAAAATATTTAATTTTTATGTAAAATGTGGTCAATGTATACAAACACAACAGGGGTTATCCAGTCTACTGGAAGACGAACATTTCAGACCTTCATACATGTACATGTGGCTAGCTCAATGACAATTCAACTGATGAAGCAATGGTACATGTTTTTTGTTTTCCATTTACTTACCAGTTCATCTACTGTACCTCCAGGTCAGACTGGCATTGATAATCACACATAACATTCATCCCAATTACAGTCATCCACTTGTCCCATCTTCCATTTAATAACTAAATATTTCTAGTGTGTGGTGTTCAAGCCATATCCATCAAGGATACACTGTCTAATGTAATTCAGAATATTGACCATCAACTGCATGGTGCGGGTTAATGGACTTCTTGACTAATTCACCATACAATTCATGTCTTAATTAGATGGCCAACGTATTCCATCATAATTATATGAATGGAAAGCCGCCCTGTTGCACCTTTTGCGTTTTTTATGCCAGTCCACTCAAGCAGAAACTGCCAATCCATTGTCTGTGTGATCATAATCACACACACGTACCTGTATGCTGTTCAACCACTACAAGCAGTATACACAAAACACAAGTCCAAATTCAGTACAAAATGTGCACTCATAAATTTCAAGTCAACAACATAACATGACATTTTTAAAAGTCTAAATCAATGGCAAACACTCCAAACCAAGCCATTTCTTTCAAGAAATAAACACTGTAAAGTCATCAAAATTACATTTCTATGAAAGCATGCATTCTCACATTTGAATTGTTCCATCTTTTCTTTTAGTTGTTTTCATTACTATTATTTTGACAAATCAATATCCAAACGGTTTGCTACAAACAAAGGAATCTAAACCAGCATCTGACCTGGGAGCTGCTGTTGCAGTTTCTCTACTTCCTCCCTCCGTTCTTTCTTCTCTCTTTCCAATGATTTCTTGAGTCTGTCCATCTCAAACTCGAGGTCTCTGGTTTTTTGGTGGTGATGTCTGGCTTCCTGCTCTAAGCGACGTTTCTGTGACTCCAAGCTTGTTATTTTCAGCTTGCTATCCTGATAAGACAAAGAGGCAGATTTTGAAATGTCACAAACCCAAAACAATACAAAAGAAGACAAATTTGGGATGAAAGCTGATTGATATTTTCAGGAAACCTTAGAACCATGACAACAGCAAACCAAACAATGGAAATATATAAAACTGCAAGAACATGTACATGTATGTTTACATACATGTACCTGGTGGGCTGTTAGAATTTAGACCTTCATGTAGTTTTTCAAGAGGTGTACGTGTTAATCGATTACATTTGTAACTCACCGCTTTGACTTTGTTAAGCTCTTTAGCATATATCTGTAAGCCAGCAAACACAGAAGTGCACAGCATAGGTCACAAGGTCACAGGGCAAAGGTCAGAACATGCAAGGCAATGGTTTTAAACAGACATGCAAAGAAAAAGTTAAGTGCATAGCAGCAATGCCAGTTAAAGAAAGTCACTGGCATCATTTTGCATTTAAGGATTAATTAAATTTGTCTTAAAAAATTAAAATGCTGAACACCTTAATAGCTCACAGACACTTTGAACACAACAAAGTGTCAGAGTGTTAATTTTCCAAAGTACATTCCACAAATGTGTCAAGGTGATGGTTACATAGAGAATGGGAAATTGAAAGTGATTTTGAAGAAAGACATAAATAACAAAATATCAGTAACAATGCTTGTGGTTACAGTACACACACCAATTGATTAAAATGTGTAGGTGATTAAAAACCTAGGTTTTATATGTGATTTACCTGTTCAATACTATCTTTCATCTTTCTGACTTTCTCCCTCTCTGTTCGCATTTCTTCTTCCATTATTTTCCTTTCTTTATCAAGAACCTCTTGGACCTTAGTGACATGTAAGACAACAAAAACTTAAGTCAACAAAATGCTATCTACCCAGAATATAACTAAGGTAGTCAATCAATGCTTTACCACCTTACATTGTACTATACATGTACTTAGCATGCAAAAAAAACACAAGAGCTTCAGCATCAATCCACATGAATGTTGAATTGGCTTCAATACAGGGTCGTTGTGATTAAAATAAAGTGTCATCAAATGAGGCCCCTTAACCCTGCTGCACTTCTCTTCTACATGATACAGAGACAGAAGTGTGTTCAAAGTATGTTCACTGATGAAGACAATGACAAAATCTCTGCTCCTCATAAAAAATGTAAATTATCAAAGTGACTTCGTGAAATCAGAAAGAATTTCAACTTCACAAAATGCATTTTAAAATTGTCCTGAATGCCAAATAGGGTATTTCAACTACTGTGCAATCATTTTCCCACACAGCTCAGTGTGCAAACATGTTTGTGCAAGTTTTCATTGACTGGCTTTTTATATTTGAACTTTGCAAATGGCAACAGCAAGACTAGTTCACATTTAGTGTCAGCACAATTTCTTTACAAAGTAAACAATTTAGTGTTTTGTAAATGACACTTGCAGCCTTATCTGAGTGGAATGTAAATTCAGCAGATTGGAATTTGACACCATTGGGTTAATTTCAACATCAACTACAGATCAGACACTGAAGCACCAACTGTGCACTCTGACAGGTGTAACTGTAACAGGTGTATAGTGAGTGTATCTGGGAGTGTATGACGTGTGTACATGTACATTAGCCAGCCTCGCACTCAATGGTTACCCATAGCATGCAAGTTGGATAACCATCACAGTCTACAATGTATATGTAGATAACATTGCCAGTCAATGTTTCTAAATTCAGAGAGACAACTCCCTCAGTTCAAAACAAAAAGACATCAATACATGTAACTACATGTATTCTTTCCAAAATGACGGACGAAAAATCACAAAAATTACCTTTTTTTAACTACAAATCAGCAGGCAGCTCAAGATACAAAAAAAATTTCAGAATCTAAGGGCATCATATGATTTACTAAAGCAAAGCAAAGATGAAGAGAAAAAAATAAAGATGTCTAAATATTTAATATATTCATACCAGTATTTAACCCTTGAAAGCCGGTCAAAACTGCCCTATCAACATTATTTCTGATATCGAACCAAGCCTTAAAGCATTTTTTTAGTAACTCTTTGCAGTCATTTTGACACCGACCTTGTGAAAACTGGAGAAATAATTCTCCAGGACAGATCAGCCAAAAATGTATATTTTCCACTGCCATGCTCAGTGCATACCGGCTGGCTTGCATGTTGCCTTCAATTTTAAATGACAATAAAACCTTACAGGTCAGTTAGATTGAATTTAAACAACACATTTTTGTCAGGAGTGTTTTTGGTACAAGCCAAATTTTTAAAAACATGGGCATAAAACAGCCAAGTTCTTTGGGGAAGTGGAATTCCCCAGCTAGGAGATGGCCTAAAATAACCTGTCTCTTTAGAGTTAAAGAGCCTTTTTGTCCACTTTGAGTCCCCTTCTTGTCCACTTTGAGTCCCCTTCTTGTCCACTTTGAGTCCCCTTCTTGTCCACTTTGAGTCCCCTTCTTGTCCACTTTGAGTCCCCTT
>NW_019091479.1:735316-779564 GCF_001949145.1 Acanthaster planci | reverse complement strand
GTCCACTTTTTGTCCACTTTGTGTAGGTTAATTTTGTGATGCTGCACAATCATGGCAATTAATAGTTTCAAATAATGCATTATTACTTATGCCCCAGAGGAAACAAGTTTTGGTCTGAAAATACTACTGGGGAACAGTAGCCTTCAAAACGGATTTGTGTAAATTGGTTCCAATTCCACATCACCAATAAAAACTAACCTGTTTGCTTGTTGTGATAGCTCCACCAGGACTGCTAGCTGCTTTCCGTTTGGCTTCTCTAAGTTCATCCATTGTTCTTGTCCTTTCCACGAGAAAATAAGCAATAGCTTCACTTGGCGTGCCATCAGCAAGATCCATAAATCCTTCCTAAATCCACACAACAGGTGCAAGCAGAAATCACAGAATAAGTTCATTTTACATTAAAAGCAATATCCCAATACCATTTTAGGAAATTTCACTAAACAAACAAGAATATAAATTATAGCAAAGACAAATGGACTTGAACATTTAGTTGAGCCCAAAGCCTTCCCAAAGAGAAGACAGGTGTCACAATATGCAAAACAGTTGTAAATCTTCTTACAATAAATATTTGTTAGTATAACACGATTAACAACATTTTCAAATTGAGGGAAGTTCAGTCATTTTCCATACACGTGCAGGCACCTATACACAGATAAATTTTACTCTACCTGAATCAGCAACTGAGTCACTTCTCTTTTGCCATCAGCAATCTCTTGTCTGAGTTTCTCTACATCTTTCTTCAGTTGATCATTCTCCATCTCAAAT
Source organism: Acanthaster planci (assembly GCF_001949145.1). The sequence continues at coordinate 778,799 of NW_019091479.1, read as the reverse complement.
TCTTGAGTCAATGCATCTCGTTCCTCTGACAAATGCCGCACCTGTTCCATGTAACTCTCAACCTACATTGGGGAAAAAAGACACTGATCAGCTATCATAAATTATCCCTATCCATGTATCAAACAGCATCTTCGCACTGAATGAAATATTAAAATTTTTATTGAGAGTTGTTACATTTTTCATAAAGTTCCCAAGTCCAATGCATCTGTTGACAACATATTAATACCTGTGTTAACACTGCACTGTAAGATTTTACCATTAAACACACTTCACAACTGAAACAAATGCCACCAACCAAATATTTCAGAAGGGGCATAACCTCTAGGATACAGTGTGTACACAGGAGTGGTTGTTAAGGTGTTCAGACAACAAGATGTAATTTACAATCACCTCCACAGAGAGGTCAGATTTAGGTCACACACATGTCTCCCAAGGTGAGTGGTATGCAGTAGGTGGAGACAACATTGTGTACATTGTACTTACATACCTGTACATGTAGTATATTTACATACAGTTTAATCCTCAAGTCAATAAAATTCATCAAGCTCAGAAACTAACACTTAAAATAGTTAATTTTGTAAAGAAAGACAATTACGAGACAATGAAGGCTGTAGACCTACATGTAGATGTATAAAGGCAGGAAAAGTGCACAGACAAAGCCAGCCCAGTTAACCCTAACCTTCTCCAACCACACAGAATTAAACAGTAGTAAAGTGTTTAATTCTGTGGGGATACATGTACATGTACTTGTAGGTCTGGTAGGCCAAGACAGTTGGTTTTTGCATTGGGTTTGGCACACCTCAGAAAAACAAAGTCCAACAGCCTCTGTGCACAAAGTCCCATATGGGTGTTTAACTTTGTGTGAATGGGGAAGGTTAGGTCCAGCAACCCTTGCACAGTTAGGATTATTAGGGGCACATTTATCACTTAAACACAAGGTTCCATCAGTCATTTTAAGTGACATGTACCATCCATTCCTTCATACTCAATATAGATTCTCTTGGAAAAAAACTAAGTGTGGAAATCAGATAAAAATTTAAAGAAAACTTGAAAGTCACACCCAGCTGTAACCCAGACTTTTAACAAATACTGTAGATGAGCTTTCTAAGAAAGAACACCATTCTCAATATTGTTGTGTTTATTTTCCTTGCATTGTGTTTTTAATATAGAGTTGAGAGTCTACAATGTACTGGCATTCTACAAAGCACTTCTTACATCTTGGGTCCCCTGACAGAGAACATCAACCCTAACCCTCCCTATGAGGTCAATTTTTCCCAAGGCCAAACAGCCTGGGAGGCTGTGGTAGCCAGTCACCACAAGATCCAACAGTGGCATGTTCAATGGGACTAGCTCCCATTGTCTCAACATGGCCAATTTGTTCAGCTGAGCACTGCTGATTGATAAGTGCATTGAAGCGTATCAGACTTTTTCACTTATTGCAATGTGCTGCGTCTGGCAGGGTTATGGCATGGAACAGACTTTACTGTTCCGTGAATAAAAGAGAGATAAAAACTGACTGGAATCCTGTGATTTCTTTGACCCACCTCCTGCATTTCCACAGCATGTTGCCTCTCAGCTCCACTCAATGCTTGCTTTGAGGTCAGAAGATCAGCTTCAGTTCGTGCAAACAGATGCCATAATTCCTGAAGCTTGGCCTGGTCACCAATCCGTGGATCTATACCATTCTGCTTTAGTCTTCGATTTATCTCATCAAGTTCATTCTTGTTCTAAAAGGTCCAGGGAAAATAAATAAAAAGATTAAAAACTATGAAAAATACATGTAGATGTATGTGCAAGCTGTACGTAAGGAAGTGGCAGCTGTTTTCCCCCAAAAAAGTCAACACAACACAAGGTCATTAAGATGAATTATCCATTTCACCCTTTATGAATTAACCTGATCAAGGTCAATCATTTAAGCTCTTCTTTCTGCATATTCTTCCTGGCACTGAAATCATGTCATCAATCATGTCAGTTCATATTCATGGCATTCACGCGTGATGTCAGTGCCCATGTATGCCATGAGAACATTTGTCATCTGTACTGTATCTTTACATTGCAGACACCAATTCTGGCTTTGATGCAACAGAGAGAGAGGGTATGTGTACTTCGATTTTGCCATGTAGAGTGAGGCCTGTGACCAAGGAGGTTTTTAAACTTCCCAACCGAGTCCACTTGAACAAAGACGTTGTCGAGGTGGTTCCAGTCAATAATTGATGTATTGAAGAAAGAGTTTTTAGTTGGTCTGTGTTGCAATTTGTAGCAATGGAACTAGCTAGTACATTTGATGAGTGTGAACTGCCAGGCTTTCTTGGTCTAATTCTTCTGCCTGGTTTTGGGGGTTTTAAGTACCCGGTAGAAATCTGAGGGAATTGCTGGCACCAGCCCCGCCATAGCTAGTCCTAGTAACGTAGACTCTACGAACTGCCTTTGTAAAAAGTTGGACATAGTCGAGCTATGGTAACCCAACCAAGTCCAAATATTTAAAAAGGCAACTCGCAGAGTCCGACCAAGTTACTTACATGTGATTCTATGGTGCCAAGCAATGGTGCCGAGCAATGATGCTGGGGGGTGCATGTGACGTGTGATCATACTAATGATGTCTACACTATTCCTTCCTCCATCAGCCTTATTACTAATAGTGCATAAGTGATTTTGCACAATGGTAGAAAGACATTGTGGAAAGGAGCAAACATTGCCCCCTTTTCCTTCCCACAATGCCTTTCTACCATTGTGCAAAATCACCCATGCAGCATCAACAATTACAGGCTCATGGTCTAGAGTACATGCCGGGCATTGTTACGCCCCAAGTATACAGCAGTCCCAACTATCATGACTAAAGTTGGGACCATCCCAACAATGATATGACTATCGCACAGAGGTCCTTTGCATGTGCCCAGCACATGCCAAATTCATATTGTTTACAATGTCATGTCATAGATGGAAGTGCCGCATTTCAGATGAATTAGGTCAATTGTAAGATGCGAAAACTTTAATAAGGTTGAGAAATTTTCTATAGGCATTGGTTAAAATATTTGGGCCAGCAGTCCTAACTGCAGAGCTGCAGTTGGGACTGTCCCAACTATATTTGCAACAGACTATCTAGTTGGGGCGTAGCAGCATAATTTTTCCTCTTTCATTGAACTTTTTCTCAGCATGTTATTGTTACTCCTTAAACATGTTAATTACATGAGGCTCGAACACACAAGGCATGCTGCAGTCGCTGACAGCCACGGTTCGACACTGCATCCTGCACTCACCACTGCATGCAGCAGGCTCAAACTCTGAGTCAAAGTCTAACCATCGAGGAAGGAGGCCCTCCTTCCTCCATGGTCTAACCAAGAGTAAGACCTACTCTTAAATTTAATTGTCTAACAACCATGACAACACTGAACAAAGTCTAACCAAGACCTACTCTTAAATTGTCTAACATTTGTTTCAAAAACTTACCGTCAAAATACCATTGACAGCTGTTGGTCGCGACATGATTTACTTTGACATGGACAGCTGATTAACTGTCGAAAGAAACGTTGTGAAGTAATGCCTTTGTACTGCTGGTGTATCTATAATTGGATGAATCATTGATCATCATGGATCGATACACGTGTGGCAGCGTACCTATCGTGACTTAAGACAGCTAGATAAACCGTCTTCGCGGTCCTGTACACAAAAATAGGCCCCCTAAACCCTATGGCAACAAACAAAGCTCACATCTTGCGATGCCAGCTACTTGCACATACTAGCCAAATCACTTTCTGAAATTAATGTAAAACAACAAACGCACATTTCATTTCTTAGCGCCCCAGCTCGTCAACATGTTCAATACAAAATGTCACTCACTGATGTCAACAACTTTCAAATGCATCTAGCTAGCTTGGTCGCGCGGCTAGGATCGATAACCGTTAGTTCTTTGTAGCGCCCCCGTCTGGCGAAAAAGAGAAAATCACATTTCGCCCCGGCTGGTCCCCGCCCCTTCCACTGACCTGCGCCAGACCTGCTGCTATAGCATATGCAGCTGTTTTAACACAGGACTTAACTTTTTTTTAATGGTGTACATGTACCATAAATCACATTTCTGCCAAAATTTTAAATAAAATTCAAGAGGGATAATTTTATCCTGAAAACTAGTAGATTCCCAAGCACCGAAATATGTGTCCGAATATGACTGCACATTTTGACTAATGGATGAATCAAGGAGGCGGGGGGATTGAGTGATATCATAAAAAGACGGATCAAAGTCAGCGGTTTTTACTCCGTTTGTGACAAGGGACTAGAAGACAATATCCACTATGCAATAATAAAAAGCCTCAGAAGAGAATTGAGCAACCGTCGGTCGGCTTCTTTCGAGTGCCCCCCACCATCATCCTGGAAAGACCTATACCCCCTGTCCCCACTCGACGAAGGTAACAAAGCTGTTATCTTCAAGGCCTGGATCTGGACAGGTTTGATGCCGTCTCATTAACTTTGTGTGACCGCCTTTCCGCAGCATAGCTTCTTGCACCAATTAATTAAAAGCAAGAAAGTAGAGCAATCCTGGCGTCAAGTGGATAAGCATTCCATCCATGGGGGTTGTGTGGAGATAAAGGGATATTTGGAAACAGTTTTTATCGAATCCAGGATTTTTGCAGTTCAAGTTGCAGTTTCACCTCGCTCTATCAACTTATTTGTAAACGCTAAAAGTAACTTTTAGCCGCGGCCTTTTGTACGTGAATCTAAAAATAGTATCACAATACGAACAGCGCCCTCTTGTTATGTCGAGGTAATTACATCAGCCTAAAATTTTAATGCGTAATTACATGCGCACATCGCTAATCTCAAACCCTGACTCAATAGGCGGAAACCCGGCAGAAGTGGTAAGTTCACCAACGCCCAAAATAGACTTAGAGAATCTTAAAACGAACGTTTTAGTCTTTAAATTTTGATGACGTATTCTGTCTTCTGAATGTTCTATAATTGGGAGATGTGGATCATTATTTAAAGCAAAAGCTGAGGCAGATTGTTTTCTGATAAGTGTTATTTTGTCGTTTGCAAGGTAAGTTATGGGATCGTTTATTTACGCGGCGACTGCACTGCCTCATCCTAATAATAAGGAGTAGACCGTGTGTTTCCGACATAGAGGATCATTATTTCATTTCCGGGCCTTCAGTGTTGTTACTTTTTTGCAGCTATTGTCCTACTGACATTACTTACTGTAGGCATAACACTTTTGGGCTGTTAGTTGTTGATTACGTTTGTAACTAGCACTATATTTTATCGATGCTTAAACATGTTAAAATTTGCTTTGTGTTTGTTGCGAATTTGTTGTGACTGAAGTTTTGACAAAAGTACTCTTCCTACTCTTTTGCATGTTCAAGTTACATGTCTTAGCCCTTCCTGCTTACTGCCGCAGCTGCGCCACCCATGCATGTTCTGGCCTCGTCTCGTGCCTCCACCCACCAGCCTGAACCCAACAGCTGCTGGTTGGATTGGCCTGGGATTTGTCACATGTCTAAACCACTTAGATTTAGTCTAGTGCTAGTAGTGGTTTAGCCTCAGGCCTACTTCATGTACTTACAATTGGGAAGAAGAGAAATTTCATGTTTAAATTGGAAACTCCTACTGTTGCTCAAATGCAGGGAGAATATTGACAACGTCACATTAGCTGGCCGAGTGCACCATTCATAAGTCTGAGAGTGTGCACGGGTATGCCAATGACTATTTCCTGAATGGCGAAACATCAAGTGTCATACAACTCAGTTTACTCTAGTCTGCTTGTCATGGCTGCTGGATACTGCACCACTGACATGACTGAGGAAACAGTCGCTATACTCCCAGGATTGTGAGGCAATCTCTGTGTACGAGCTATTTTTGGCAAATTCAGAGTTTTTTCTTACCATCCTCTTGTTACATATCGATGTGGACACATACATGTACTGTCGCCATTAGTGTGATCCGTCACACACACTTCACAAAACGAGGGCAACTTAACCAACATTCAATATAACAGCCTGGATGCCAAACTTGATAATTCTGACTTTTCTTATCAAGATTCTATCAAGAGACGTCAAAGAGTCTTTGTGCAGGGAACCACACAGTCTTTGTAATGACACTAATGGTGATCAGTGCACTAAATCCGATATCAGCTTGACCATTTCAAGTCGGGGGAGTATGGCGCCTGTTTGCATTATATATGCAGTTGTAGTTTTCCTACAAAGATGGTGTCCACTAAGAGAGATCTATAGATGCATTGAAATCAAAGATTAGTGCGACAGTTTCACAACAGCGTACTTCCAAAAAACATTTCCATGCTCCCACACACACAGTTTTGCGTGTAGCATGTGCTCTGCCACACTCCCCCACTCCAAATGGTACAGTGTATATATATGTACATCAACATGTAATAAGAGATAAGGATAGTAAGAAAAAGCTCTGAATTTTGCCAAAAAGAGCTTGTACACAGTCAAAAACCACCATCATGATCGCATGTTAATGAGCAGATATTAGTGTGGATGGCTTTTGGGAGAAGATTTGATTATGAAAGTGCAGTTGTAGACAATAAACGGGCACATTCAGAATCCCAAAGCAATAAAAATCTGGAACTGTGAGGCACACGAGAAATTCCTCACAATTCTGGGAGTATGCTGACTGTTTCCTCAGTATGTACAAGTTGGCATCCAAGTACACCTGCACATTGATATTTTAGTGATAAGCAATCAGGAGCAAATTGGTGTAGTAATGAATGGCAGTTGGCAGTATCAAGATGAGAAAATAAAAACCTAAGATTTCACATACAAGAACATCTGGGTAATTGCCAGAATGGCAAATTAATGTCCAGCTGAGGTTACGTAAGTTGTATGAGAAATACTGGTTTCACTGGAAGCTTCTTTTTTTTTTAAAGGAAAAGGTTTCTTGCACCACTGGTCTTAGGGGATTTGGGCGTAGAACTGTAGGGCTAAAGATACATACATGTAGGTAGTCCAGTTGACTGACCCAAGACTAGTCTGGGGCCAAGATTTACTTATGTTTGCTTTGGTACAGGTTTGTAACCAAAATTTTAAAAGTTGTTGGCAAAATGTACAAATTCATTCCACTGTGGCTCGTTGATCGTACACATTGTGTGACCATAGTTTGGTCACATGATCAGTGTCACTGATCGTGCTCCTACACTTGTGTGTTCTGAGTATCTTCCAATTTTAAAACATTTGTAGAGTAGCATGTATTTCTCTCGTTTTTTCAGGTTGGCTCAAATTGATGCTGTAGAAGCAGCATAACATACACCATGCAGACGATCAAATGTGTTGTAGTCGGTGACGGGGCTGTTGGGAAAACATGCTTGTTGATTTCCTACACAACAAATAAGTTCCCTTCTGAATATGTACCAACGGTAAGATTTCAAAACTTTTTTCCTATTTATTGAGATTTTGCGGAAGATAGTGGCATTTTTGTTCAAGTGGGTGAAGGTTATTTGATTTGAGTACCTGCTAGAAAAGGATGGGAAACCCAAAAAGTTGCTTTGTTTTATGGAAATGTTCCAAGTAGACTTCAAGATCTTTGATCTACCAGAAGGAAAAGTTTGCACACTTTGAGATTGCATATATATATCTACATCAAGACAGAGATTGTGGAGAAAATAGAAAAGGAATTAGACATTTGATAGCTTGGGTTTATGTGATTGAAAAGCTGTCTGTTATTAAAGTGATAAGCACTAGTCTAACGCCCCATGGTCAATGAATTTGGGGTTTTGACAATCACCCAAGCATTTCCTTTGAAAGAATATACATAGATAAGTGCATCACTCAGTCACAGTTGTACAAGATGTGCATACTTCTGATGATATATATGAACTACAGTGCTTCCTGTCCCACATATTTCTTTCAACCATTGTCATGTTCAATTGTTGTCTGTCTCCCTTTCTGTTCTGTAAAAAGTGTTGCGTTGGGAAAACAAAAAACTTGTATTTTATGTCGTGAGATCTAATGTGTGTTTTGTTTTATCAATCAGGTGTTTGACAACTATGCTGTGACAGTTATGATAGGAGGTGAACCATACACTCTAGGGTTGTTTGACACAGCAGGTACATTTGACATTAAATTTTCTGGACTATTTACCTTCAAGTTCACTGTATTTGTAGGGTTGTCCATGTCCTATAGTTTAGTTTGATTGAAGCCAGAAGGGCTTGGTATGTTAAATTGGATGACGCTAAGCTGGGTGTAGCTAAGCCGAGGAAGTTCAGCAGCTGCCCAACAATTAGATGATTGTATCGTGATTCATCAGTGTAATATACATGTATATACTTGGCCCCCATAACACCTGCTAACACACTGCAGTGTCAATGCTAAAGTACTTATAACACTTTTAGCAACTTACACCCTCAAAGTCGTTGTCTATATTAGCTGTATCTGAAAGTTCATGTTTGAATTGCAATTAGGCCTAATTTTTTTAGACATATCTTAAGTCAATTAAGTGATTCAAAAACTGTTTATCATTTAATCAATTCATTTACCTTTTAAATTTGGAAGCAATAACTTCTCTGCATTTGATGTGCCAGGATTTGGTATGCCAGAAAGCAGGAAATATCAATTACATAGTGCACTGTGCTATCCGGATATCAGCTGGTTTGTTTGGTTTTCTACAGTATAAGGTAGATAACATTTGGCAAAAGTGAAAATCAGGAAGCGTGATGCACACTTAGACAGAAACTAAAACTGAACAGAATTCTAAGTAAATCTCCTGCAACAATTTATACTGCTGCGATAATCTCTCAAGAAAAGAAATTTCCAAGTTTCCTTAGTATACATGTACAAGGCGACAACTTATTTACATTTATGATATTGTGCTCAGGACATGTACATCGTTGCATTCCAAACAAACAGAAATGTCACAATTCCAAATACATTACCTATTTAATGCCTGGAATTTTTCCATTGAGGAAAATTCTTTGTGTTCATTGTTCATGTCATTTCAAAGAAGAACCTACATGTACATATTCAGTTGCATGTGCAGCACAGTGTGCAGCAGTTTTGCTGATTGACATGAAATTATGCATGCGGTACAGTTACTGTTGATCGGAGCCTATGCTGTGTTTCAGAGACCAGTGCAACCTTGCTTGTCCTCAGACTGTCAATTTCCTTCCTGATGCCATCATAGTGAACTGACATCCTGTGTCTGTAACCAAACCCACAGGCTAAGAAGTAATCAGACTTTAGAATGAATAAACCTATATGAATAAAATGACCAGGATCATACCCGTGTTACACCACCTCTTTGACCTGCATGTTGAAACACTGTTAATGCATCAAACAAGAAAGAGTAACTTCATGTGTTCAATGCGAATATCTGTAGTAGAAATGTATATGTACATGTACATGTGTATATAAATATGCAGTGTATATTGATGTGCCTCTGATAGTGAAGTTCAGTTAATTCTTGTGTACATGTACATTGCTTAATGATGATTTTCTCCTAGCCTTACACATAAATTGTTCACATAATTTAGCCCCACACTAATAAGCATTCTTTTAAAAATTCCATTTGCATATGACTAATTAAACTTCCTCCATCACTCTGTGAATAGTCTCTGTTCAAAGACTGCCCGTGTAATGTATGTCTTGTATTTATGTACCCAGCAATGTTAATTGACTTGCTGATACAAGCTTATCTTCACATATTGTTTATTTGCAAGAAGTTATAAAATGCTATAGCCTGACCTTTACATGTACTCTTTTCCAATTCATTTTATCTTCGTGAATCAAATTTAATGGAATTTGCAAACACAAACAAATATTTAAATGTTACAAAGTAAGAGGCACTTTTTAAATGTGTGTTTCTTTTTTGATACAGGGCAAGAAGATTACGATCGACTGAGACCTCTTAGCTACCCACAGACAGATGTCTTCCTTGTTTGTTTTTCTGTCGTCTCACCATCCTCATTCGAAAATGTCAAAGAGAAGGTCAGTCCTAATTCACCTCATGTATGTCTTACATTCAGAACACTGCAATCTCAGTCGCTGTAAAGTTAGGGTGACAAAATATGTTCCTTTTTCTGGATTACTTTTGCTCTCAATGTGCCATTTTTTATGTGTTCTGTAATAATGTAAACTGCTAAGCATGTGATTCCTTGGAGGCTTGGCTTATCATACATGGAGTGGAAAAACTAAGCATATTTAATCATGCAAAGGCTGTTAGTAAAAGTTGCATCTGCCATTCCAACTTCAAGCTGGTTTTCTTAGCTGCCTCACTCAGGTATATGATCTACAAAATTGATAATTGTATTCATTTGATTTTTTGTTTTAATGGACCATTTCATTCGTACACAGTGGGCGCCAGAAATCACACATCATTGTCCTAAGACACCCTACTTGCTAGTTGGTACACAGATCGATCTTCGTGATGACTCATCAACTATTGAGAAGTTGAGTAAGAACAAACAGAAACCAATCACTGTTGAACAGGGAGAGAAACTGGCCAGAGAACTGAAAGCTGTTAAGTTTGTGGAATGCTCCGCCCTTACACAGGTCAGTACTCACAGTTCAATCTGTTTAGGGAACGTCTCAAAAGTCAGGAATGTTTGCGTCGCATTGGACTGTTCCCTCTTTCCCTCTGAAATGGTACCATTCCATTGGCATGTTCATATATCAGCAGGAACGGTCCACTTTGTGCATCGAGTATGCTAAGGCAGTATTTCAATGGAACAGCTGTCTGTTCCAGAATGAGAACAAGGCATTCTGAATGAAACTTTCTGACCATTCTGAATGACGAGATGATCCCTTAAGTATGACAGATGGTCAAGAGTGTAGTAGAGTTTTGTGTATGACAATTTCAATTTGAAGGAATCCTGCCAATGGTATGGTTAGATTAGAATATGGCAAATATGGAAGGACAAGCCTCTCACACTGAGGTAGTGTTGGAGAAACATTGCATAATGTTGTCACTTTCACCTTGACACTTTTGAATCCATTGAACAAGCCGTATCTAATTGCCTTGATTAAAGAGGATTTTCTGTATTTTATTTTGGTATGAGAAAGCGTTTCAGGTGACTGTTCCATCCAGATCTTAATATTTTTGTATTGGCTTGTGCTTTATAGAAAGGACTAAAGAATGTCTTTGACGAGGCCATTTTGGCAGCTTTGGAGCCCCCTGAACCACCCAAGAAGAAGAAATGTTCCCTTCTCTAGGCGTCTGTCATCCGATCTGTTATTGGTTTTTGTACCCACACAGGAAAGGTTTGTGAGGCACTAGAGGAAAGCCTTCTTATGTCTGCTTTATGCAAATTGTACCAGTAACAACAAAAGTGTTGCAAGAAAATGGCTTTTGCATGGGGAATGTTGGCCAATACACAGTGATTGGGTATTTGAAAACACTGTTCACACGTTTTATCCTTTATACAGCTTGGTTGTAAGTAACATTCCCCATTGGGTGATAATTAGACCTGTTATGAACGTGTTAGGAACAGGGAACGTTATTATTTCACTGGTACACTGCATCTGTGTGGCATATTTTCAGTGTGCATAAAGGAAGTGGTCTGAATGTTTGTTAGGGTCTTGTTAAAATACCTGTTTAAAGTTCTTAGAAGCGTGAAGTCACAGGCATGCCATAGAATACTGAAGCGAATACGTCAGGTACAGTTATGTGTGTTAAAGGCATAAGCATCAGAATCAATGAGTAAACCAGCATTGGAACTTAATCCATTTGTTACTATACTTTGTGGTTCAAATGACGTCATGCTTCGGTACTCTCCCCTCCATTGAGATTTGGCATAAAATGCTAGTTCTTTCGAGGGCTTGTGTCTTTTACTTGCGTCCATGACTAAAACCATGGGAAGGGATAAGATTTGTGATGACTGTGTGAAAGTGTGTATAAATTTCCAGACTTTGTCAATGGTTTTTCATAAATCCCTTGATAATAATTTGTTCAGTAACTGTATTTTTGTACATGTATGTGCCGTGTTGCAGAAGAACCTAAACATGTCATCCTGGAACTTTTGGTTTTCAGCATTGTAGTAATAAGACAAAAATGTCAATTTAAGGCAACTTTCTGGACATATTTGTGAAGAGAATTGGTTTTTAAGAGATCCTTTGCATCAAAAACAGTCAAATGCAGCCTAATTGCTACTGCATTTATACTGAGGCTGCATTTCAGTGTTCGCTAATCACCTGATACCTACACCGGTTATATGTTTGGCTTCCTCTGCTAGTATCATGGTCTTTGTTGCATTGGTAATACACATAGTCAATTTTTAGTTTGGTTTTGACAGGGGGTGGTAGGGTATACATGTAGATGTGATCCTCTTCTTGCGTCAAGTTTTTGTTTAGCTCTTAAAACTTTAAAATTCTTGCTCAACGAGGCAAGGAGGATAGTAGTCGTAGGCTCATCTCAAAAATGTGAATGCAGTCACTCAAACCAAAATATAGAGGGAAAATTTTATGTCCTGATACCATAGTATAATTATAAAAAAAGTTATTAAAAAAAGTTCACGTCAATGAATAGTTCGCCCTTTCTATTAGTAAAAGCAGTTCATCTTTTTTTCCAGGTTGTCATTCTTAGGTGTTCAAGCATGTATACAGTTGATGAAGGCTCCATTTACTCTTACAATCACTTAAGCATTGATCAGAACAATGACCTGTGCCTTTGTATTTGTAGTGGTTTAAAATCCTAATGTGTTTTTCCTGCATCCAGTCCAAGATCATTCTAGTTGTAAAAAAAAAATGTAAAAAAATGATGTATAGGTTTTTTTATTTGGTTAACTTAAAGCATTTTTGAAGACATGTAGGAATAAACAAGACAGACATGCAGGAGATCTCAGACTTTAGTCCACAGGATTTGTACTGTCACGCAAGCAATAATGAAGGAACTTTACCTTTCATTCTTGCTTAGTGACGTGTTACCTGAGATTTGGGAGTAAACTTAACTGTTAAAGCACTTGTAACTTACACTATATAGTTAGTTTAGTTATGTAATTGATTAAAATGTGTATGCAGAACCAAGAAAGGTTGTCTTTTACATGTATGAGGCTACAGTTTGTGTTGCAGTCAGTGTATTAGTCTCGCCAAAAAGTAATGCGAACTATAAGGATTGCACATTCGCTCAAATAAAATTCATGTTGCACACGTAGTTCTTACACCAGATCATCATGTTGAAATATTTTTGTTACGAGTACCAGTTGAGGCATGGTTGCAGTTGCATAACCAGGTCAGGTTACCAGCCAAGACCAAACTAAGATCCATAACACTGATATTTTGGTGAATTCCCTGAACGTGGGACATGATTCTTTTTAAACATGTAGACAACAGTTTGGGAATAAAATTTAGCATCTAGTTTGGGATGTCTTCAGTTACATATTTCATCCTTCATTATAAGTTTTTAATAACTTGAAGTATTAATCAGTTATATAATGTAATATAGCAGGGTAATGTACCCAAGTTACAAAGATTAATGCAGAATTAACTTGCTATGATTAAACAACATGAAAAATAATTGTTTTATTGCTTCCTTTTTGTGAATTTCTTGAACATTTTTGTTTTGTCCAGTTACAAAATTTAAATTCAACGTCTGTCAGCAAAATTAAAAGAAAATGTCTGTTTTTTATTGTGAACAATTCAACTTGAATAATTTAACAGCTCTGTGCAAATAGAATTTGTAACAAATTTCCCTATTTTGTTCGTAGCAGATATTGTGAAATTTCTCTTTTTAAATGATATACCTTGACTACTAGGAAGACATTTGTGGACAATAAATTTACACACATTTCAGAAGTAGTCCTTAAGGGAGCAGTAACGCATTCATAATATGATTTCTATCCCGAATTATTTTTTAAGGTCAACTTTTATTGGCACAGTTGTGTGTGCCAACAGAGGCTTTCTATTTGTTAAACAATGCTAATCCGTAGGATCAAGAACTGGTCATGTTGAAAATTTCGTGTTAGTAACCGGGCAGAAGAGTGCGTGATGGCGTGCAGCTTTGCAGACAAAGGTAAATCTGCAACAGAACCCAGGTCTTTCTTTGGTGAGACGAGTCAAATTGTTTCGTTTGTGGCAGTTGTATAATCAACATATAATTGCTTTTGAGAGAAATTTTCAATTTAAGATGATCAACCTATAAAATGCCATCTCTTTTTCCAAAAAACAAAAACCCTAAGTGTTTGCGGCCCACTAGAAATAGAGCATTAAAAACAAGAGTTCCTTTCTCTTTTCAAAAGTCGCAATTTTCAAGGCATACAAATTGTTATTCTGTTCAGCACGAGTAGATTATTAGACCCACTATCTTGCTGGTCTGAATTCGAAACTGAGGGACATTCATAAGCTTGAGATAAGACCCCCTGAAGCATGCAATAAGACTTCAGCATTCCGATTCTGAAATCCGAGGGAAAGGGGCTTGTCTCAGAAGAGGCTGAAAATGATCAAGAAATCATTCAACCTGACAACCTCGAGTGAGTCAAGAATTCTTTCCAATACAGGCATTTCATAACAGTGCGCCTCCAAGAGTTTACAACGCACTGGCCAATCATAATGCACGAAATCTGTCGACTTAGCCCGTTTTCCAAAACTCAACTTCGGCTCCGTATGAGGCTTCAACTTTTTTTTTTACTAGCTGGCATTGAAGCTGAAAGCGCAGTAATCAGTCAAATAGTGCCACAGAACATCAAATAAGATGCAAGAAAGCCATTACAGTAATCCAATGTAATTTAAACGCTCCAGGCCCACAGTCGGGGATTGGTTTTGGGAACTTAGCCTCAGACGGAGACGAATTGATGAGTATTGGAAAACGGCCTTAATGTGCGTTTGGAAATGGTTGGCAGATTTCGCGCATTGTGATCAGCCAGTGCGTTGCAAACTCTTGGAGGAACACCATTGTGAATCGACCGCATCACAAAAGCAAGTGGGTCAGGAGGCATGATTGACTAATAAATTAATTAAGTTTCTATCATTTGTAAACTTTAAACAGGCGTTCGAATAAAGCGAAGAATGATGTATCCTAACAATCGGAAGAACACGAAGAACCCCACTACTATTCCACAAATCGACGCCAACGACAATGGAAGCAGTTTGATTTGGTCTAGTACCTCGACGCTGTCTACATATGTCACGTTGGGACTTTGATGACAAGCTTCAAAAACACTGTTTACCTCTCGGCATCTGTCATAATAACAAAATTAATGAAAGAATGTCATCACTAACAAAGTGACATTACTTGAACATTCCCCCAACTTTCGGATATCATACAAAGTTCCCTTCAAGCTGCCTCTTATTTCCAGTAGTTACCTCATTGTTATCATACACAAAGTTAACCAGACAGGTAAGTCTTAGGTCGGACTCTTACCACACAAAAGGTAAGTTATGAAAGGACATTCAACGTTTAAAAAATGAATTGTGCAGGATGTTTGTAATAAAGGATGTAATACATTCTTGTCTTTTGTGACAAACTATTTCAATTTTTATACCGGACCTAAATTAGGTTAGGCTTGCAGTTGCACCATGTACAAGAAAATACCTCTTTTATGAGTGTGGTTCTGAGAAGAACCGATGGTGAACACTCGACGTTCCAAACAGTATAGAGCTCTGTTGGTCTTCACCCTCTTGACGACTACATGATTCAACCGCAAGCCTAACCTAAATCAGTACTCCCACCATGCATAGCTTTAAGTCTTATCTATACTGGACTTGTTATATTTCGAGGCAAATTTAAGTTTCCTCACTTGAGTGGCTCTCCGTTCAAGCCAAACTCGAATTGCATCTGAAGTGTAAAGAAGTAAAACGTGTACGACAGATAACTCGTCCACTCCAACCATGGTGGTAGTTGCTCAATGTAGAAACCTCCTAGTATGAGAGTAGTCAGCATATACACCGATACGATGACCACTGCCTCTTGGATGGACGGTGCATATGCACTAATGGCCAACCCGATCGACTATCGTATGATAGGAGAGAATTCAAAACAGTTAATTTGACCAAAGCACTATGAGGTACTGGAATAATTGCGCTGCCGAGTTGACAGCCGTTTAGATATTAATTAAATTCATTCAATCCTATGCTTTTCTGTACTCCACTTTCATAATGACAGAATGTTGGAACCTCAATACCAACCTCACCAACCAAAACGTTGACCAGCATGGCACACCATGAAGCAATGAACGCTTGAGGATTAGCATTAAGACCTGCCATCCAGTAAGTGATGATGAAGTAGATACTTGGCATGATGAGAGTCAGTGGTAACTCACTCAGCATCTTAGCCAGATAGTATGCAGACAAACGATACGCTCCTGATAAACGCTCCTTATTCACTACAGTTCGTTCTGCAGGAACTGAAAAGAATGCAACGATTAAATTGTGAGAAATTACAAAGATCCACTCATTGTATCCTGTAAGACAAATGCCATGGAATTTCCTTCAGAAATTTCAAAGGACTTGTGATTTGATTACCTTTCATAAGTTTGTATTTGGTGCCAAATTATGTAAAGAATGAGTTTGGTTCTGTATTACGTAAATAATAGCTTTAGTGTACTTACAGGCATTCATTACCAGGAACATTGATTCAAAGCCCCAGTAGACCAAACCAAAAAAGAACTATAGGAAAAAAGACAAGTATATTATACGACAACAATGATTAATGCCATAAATGATTCGGCGCTTCGATCTGGCTGTCATGGTCTTAGCTCAGGCAAGATACAGCGTGTTTGTGTGCGGCACAGGTACTCAGCATTCATCATGCTGGCAAGCGCCACAAGAGTGAACGCGGGGAGACTCATGCGGGTATACGTAAAACAAGTTACTGTCTCGGATTTAAGTGGAACTCACTTGTAGAGGTTTTAGCACGGGAATGAAATTGATTAGAACTCAGTTTTGGAACTATTTGTCCATTTGTTCAGAAGTGGTAAAATTGACTGGGCTGATAATATATGGGAGCATTAAATTCTCTGTGTAATCGTAAGCCCGCCCCCTGAGGCTTTTCTCAATAATTATTTCTCGAAGTTTTTAGAACAGTTACATTATTTGAAACTATAAGCTTGCTCTCCCCCAAACAGAAAAATATAAAAGACTTACATAACCTCGGATATCGTTGATCCTCACCTCATCATGGCTCATCTGAAACCAAAGCAAACCAACAACCACAGCCAACAAGACATTCTTAACAATGAGAAACTTAGAGAGGAAGATATCACGTGACTGTTTGAAGTTGCGCTGAGTCAAGGTGTGGAGTTGATCGAAGAATGTAGTTGGCCATTTTGGTGAAGCATCTGATTCCTCGTTTCTTGAAGATGTGCTGACCCTTCTAGACCGAAGTGGTTTTAGGCGAAATCTTGGTGGCCGATGCGAGTCTGGAAATGACAACTCTGACATGACACCACTGTGATAGCCACCAAATACTCCTGAGATTGTTACTACCGTATTTCTCCGCTCTCTGCGGCCCACGTCAGAGCTAGATGACACCTGACTCGTTGCCCTGGGACGTCTTGTTGACGAGTGCTCAGGTGAAGGACTCTGATTAAGACTTTTAGGACTCAAAGGTCTGGGGGCATTTATCGACGGCAAACGGGAAAAGCTGATGGATTTTCCGGTTGAAGTCGTTATTTGTGAAAAATTAGGGCTTGAATGACGTACAGGTCTGAAATATCAAAGAAATGCCAACGAAACTGTTTTTAAATTCCTGAACTCACAGTCGTCTTCAAAGTTTCAAGTATGCATCGTTTGATTTACTTTACAGTTTAAGGTTGTCAAAATGTACACGGTTGTAACAAGAATACCTGATGCGCTGAGTCGGTGGAACGGAATGGTGGTGTCTTATTCCAATGTGGTAATATTCGTCCAGTGGTGTGTCATTATGATCCAATTGCGATTGGTCCGATTGAGGAGGTCTTCTCCAATCAGGAGTTTGTGAGCCTCGTGACGTCAGCCTTACTACACTCCATGACTTCTGTTTTGCAGCTTCAAAGAGAATGGACATCTCGTCTTCGTTGCCTTTTGCTTTATCCACTGAAATGTTTAGAGACGGATTTATCTTGAGTCGGTATTTGTGAACCACGCATCAGGGTGTACCCGTAGTCTTGAACAATAAGGGCTCGATTTTAGGAAGAACCTAAAACCAGTGGACAAAAATGACATACTGACCTTTGTCTATTTAAGACTTACTCAGAAAATCAGCAGGATTGAAGTTAGGCTCACAATGTAGACCCAAACTCGCAAAATAGTTCAAAGCTTGATTTGCTTCTCCAAAGTAAATTACCTAAAACGAAAGGGAATCATTGTACAAGTTTCCGACAAAATGATCAGTTTGCACATGGCAGCATTTTTCGTTATAATTAATTAAAGTAAATGTCTTTAAATCAAAGTGAAAGACAGTCACACTTACCTGTCCCTCAGCCAATAGCATGAGGCGATCAAACAGGTGGAATATCTGACTGGAAGGTTGGTGGATTGACATAACGACTGTTTTATGTGTCTTTTCTGCATATGTCTTCAGATTTCGTACCAACTGCAACGATGTTGTGGAGTCTAGCCCTGACGTTGGTTCCTGGGTTGTTTTTTTTTGGGGGGGGGACGAAGAGCTTGTTTAAGCGAGGCCTAATTTGAACGTGCAATTTGTTTTAAAAAACAGTCACAAATTTTTCACTCATATCATAAGGCAGGCCCTCTTATAGGCGGCTAGAGGATTCCCCCCCCTTAAGACTAGTTTGTGTCTAAATATGTTCATATTTTGTCCTTGCTCACATAGTAAGACTGGAATCTGTTATAGTTCGATCTGTCTTGGCGGAAACAAGAGAGTTTTCGAATTTTTAGGTTTCTTAGGATCGATTAACCTCCCTTCAACAGATAGACTTGCAGCCTAGACTTCCTTACGATTGTCATTATTAAACATACATCAAGAATTAGCACAGCTGGGTCTGTGAGCAGCTCACAGGCGATGTTAGCTCGCTTCTTTTCCCCACCAGAAACACCACGATGGAGATAGTCACCAATTCCTAATATTACAAAAGAAAGAAAATTGTTACTTTTAAAATCATGTCAAAAGTTCTAAATCTGTGAATGTATGGGGATATTACGGGGTATAGCTCACTTGTGTCCAGACATTTGTTGAGGTCCAACGTGTCTACTATTTCATTTACGCGTTCGATCTTTGCCTTATAAGGCATGCTCGACGGAAGGCGAAGCCTCGCTGTGAACTGTGGAAATTAAAGAAAAAAATATGAAAATAATTAAAACAATTATACCTAAACCAGGAAATGGTCTTTTACACTTTTGTTCGGGTTAATTCTTGCAAATCATTAGTCCCTATGTTTTTAAACCAATCGGAAAATGGTAAAAGAGTATAGACCGGTAACATATTGACGTCACACTTTTTTGTATGTGCACTTTCCTTTCGCAGTGAGGTAGGATCCATTGAGTCCCCACAGGAAAACGCACCTGAACAAAGCATGATGTCATTATGTTTTAGGCTTGTTGAGGGAAGAATATCTTTTTAAAAAGTTCCCCTACCAGCAGCGTCTCTCTCAGAGTCAAGTTAGCAAAGAAGATATCATCTTGGAGAACCAGTGCGATTTTGCGCCGTTGTGCTTTGGTTAAGGGTGCATCATTCAGTCTCACGGTACCGAAGTTTTGAGTCACTACACGTCCTGATATCACGTGCAGGAGGGTAGTTTTCCCGGAACCTTTATCACCAAATAATCATTATTGGAGGAAAACTTATTTAACCTTTCACCATCATTTCAATTATAATGATTCCATTCACAAACTTAAAAGACCAGAATCTCAAAGTTGAGTCAGAACCCTTGTTCTTATTAATGGACATGTAATTTGTTAAATAGCATTTATTTGGTCTTACCGCTAGGACCAAGAAGGGCCAGGAGTTTGCCAGGTTCTGCCTTACCGCTGACGTCATGGAGTATGGTGGAATTCTTCACAGAGAGGTGGATATTGTCAAACCTGAGAGTAGCACCATGCTTCACCATGGTAATGTATACACGTCACTTTCTGTCACGTAGGAGAGTGAGAACTTTTACGTAAGGTCCCTCAGATAGCCACGTGCGTTCAATTTCACAAAAATATACATTTGAATAAAACATAACGTATATGAAGCTTAATTATGTTGGGTCAGATTAGGAAAAGTAATAGATTATGGACAGCTATATTACTTTACTTGAGCAAAATGTGGCTTTATTCATCATGTGTTAACGGCAAAGTTTTCCAAACATCATTTAATGTCGGTAGTCATGGCTGTGTATTAAAACAAACGTAATAGTCACAATAAATTGATTTAATAAAAACAAAAATCCATCTAAAAAGTAATGGCGAAATTGTGTTGAATGCAACCGGTCCCAGCAGATCAATAACAATACGTCATAGTTTGTAATTGACAATAGGAACAATCGACCATGAACTTTTGAATCAGTTCACGACATTGATCTGTGGGACACCGACGAAGCAATGTTGTCATTGCTCTTACCCAAAGTTATAATACATGCCCGTGCATGCAGTTAATTTTTGTTCAAATATTTAAAAGTCTTTTCAACCTTTGGAGGAGAAAACGCACTGTTATCTCATTCTCATTCGAAATGGCTTGCTCTTTCATGTCTCGGTGCTCTTTTAATTTGCTAATATGGTAATAATGAGAGGCCAATTCATTAGGGCGCCCTTATTAAATTTTATGGTTCTCATTTCTTTTACCACTTGAGATAAGGTCAGTCGGTCGAAAAGAAAATCCTTTTAAAAAAAATCCATGTTGCTAGTGTAGGGTTATGCACGAACCTCAGTGGGCCACGGAAAGGTGTGGAATACCGAATGTTCACGCGAACGTCGACCGTCGCTGTATGGTCGTTTGCAAAATCGCAAGTTTTCAACGCTTTTGTTTTCAAAGGTCATGCTGGCCAATTTTTCCCCTACAGATTTTTATTTTGGGTTTAGGTCTTTTTAGCAGGGTCGGCGGGGGGGGACTTTTTTTCCGAGATCGGGAGCCCAAAGTAGGTCGGTCGAAAATGAGAACCATAGAATATAAAAAGGGTGCCCTTACCGAAAGTCTCAGCCTAGATGTTCGAACGAAATGCGCTGTAGACTATAACACCGCAAACCATTATGCGTGTACAAGTAGATACTGTCGTCCTAAAATTAGGTCAACATAAATCTTGTACGAACATGCAAGTACATTTATCATATCTGCCACCTAGTTTTCACTGCGTTTTGTTCCCTTTGAACACAAAAGCTATACCTCTAGAGCGTGTTCAGCGGATTCCTTTATTCTTGACGCAACAGTACCGGGACGGTCAAACAAAAATGTCAAACTAGCCCTTAAACCTTGAGTTTGAAAAGAATCCTGACCTGAAATCCAATTATTAATCGTACAAAGTGTGTTCCAATCCCCTGGGCAGTTAGGTTGAAGTTGGGACTGGATAATTCTATGTAGCAGTTCTTTTCCGCCGAGAATTTAGAAGCGCATTTCTTTTCCGTGCTGTTTTGGCAGAGAACAAAACATAAGGCTATTAGGTTGACGTCGGGTATGGGATCCCGTATAGGCTCGACGTCTGAAGGAAAACTGGAAAAAATATAGTGGTAAAGATTTAGTAATACACCCGATGAATCAATTTTATCGTGGTTATGACAAAGCTGCTGGTTAGCTTTTTGAAAGCTGATTAAACTTTACGATTTTGGACGGAGAACTGTTTCATTTTTGAGGAGTAATTTGCATGATACTGTAGGCCTAACTGTAACGTCTGGGAACACTAGCAAAGACTAGCTATAGTAGTATCTTGTGGGAAATTTGTCAGCGACTATGGTCCCAGTGCTTGTGTCATTGTGCATTTAGCTTAATATTAAACACCTGCTCTGTTACTTTCAACTGATTTTAAACAATTGATATATTCACAACTCCCAGCAGGAACTTCAACGATGTCTCCACCTCCGACATAAACTCAGCAGTGCACTACACTGGCATCCCAGCGCCACAGCCCTCGTATCACACAACATATGCACGTCAATCGTTGTTCAACTTGAAAACGTTAACAGCACATTGGGAAGAATTCCGTATCGGACGGTCGCAATTTTCGGGTGTCATGAAAATTCACTGAAAGGGGGCCTGTTAATTTTGAGGGAGATTTTTAGTGCGAGGTTCAGCATTTAGGGAGAGAAGAAGTTTTAAAAACAAATACGATAAAGTCATTGGTGTTTATGACGCTCAAAATTGTGATGGTCTACAATCGAATTCTTTCCCAATTGCTAAACAGCTCAAGACCAAACCAACTATCGGTGAATGAAACGAGTACCTAAACTCATTAGTCTATCTACTCACCTGA
Organism: Acanthaster planci; assembly: GCF_001949145.1. The sequence continues at coordinate 756,550 of NW_019091479.1, read as the reverse complement.
TTCTAAAATACCAAATCTATCGCTTAAAATTCTCTGCCTTCGTCATCTGTCTCTGTACTAAGGAAGGGTGGTTGTGTCGCTGCGTAGCGTATGAGCACTGCGTGACGCCAGGATTCGGTCTGGTTGGGTTTTGGTCATAATGTCATCACAGTAAACTATTATTGAGAATCAGTCAGGTGTGCATCACTAGTCTTAGTTTCAAGACGCCAGTGACCGGCTGTGGATTGCACATTTTACATTGTAACAGTATTTTGACAGTGAGGGAAAATCTTTACTCAAAAAGTGTATTGGGAAGGCGACAGCGCTGCAGCGGGTACAACTGATCGCGGACGTCTTGGGTCAAGACTAGTGCAACAGTCTTCTCCCGCCACCGATTGCGACACCTGTCTCTGACTGGACGTCTGCACGAAGGTTCAGGTTTTGTGGGAGTTTTTCCGTGCAAGGTCAATGACTTAAGGCCTTTTGTTCGAATTTAATCATGTATTAGACTGGGTGTGGGAAATCTGGGAAAATAAACAAATACGTAGTTTTGATTGACAGATGAGATGAACAGGTTTAGTGTTTAGGTGAAAGAATCCAACGAATCGTTGGTTTTTGCGCTGTAAAAGATAAGTAAAAATCTTTTGCACAATTAATACATGTGTATGCCCAGTGCAATAATAAATATTATTTTACACACTCCACCTTACAACGGTTTTGTACTATTTTTTCTAAGATGAAGCTGATACCGATGTCACTGAACTACACTGTAACCTTCAACGCCAAAAGGTATGTTAATACAGCTGCTGAGTGGTTCAAAGTAGGATAGAAGGATTATTTTATATATTCTATTTCTGTTGACTTCGGCTCGTGAAAAGAAAAGGTCCAGGCTTACCGAGAGACAAACGTTCCTCCCATTTCACAATTTAAAACTACTTAATACTATTTTCATACTTTCAATTTAATAACACGACTAAAGGTGTGGAACAGATCTCATGTGCTTCCGATTTGTGAATGAATTCAATTTTCTATAATTTGTGCGAATCATGAAATCAAATTTTCTTTGGACATCGACGGTTTCTTACCAAATACGTAAGTGCAAAAGAAAATCAGCCCCAAAGTGCTATTGACCAATAACAATGTAGTTAAACAAATTTTGTACAGAATGCCCAATGTTTTTTCGGACAAACGAAGAGAGTGTAACGGACAAAGGATATGGCGCTAAATAATTTCTGACTGCCACAAGGGAAAAGAGGGCGCTACCATGTTTAGTCTTGTGAAAAAAAATCACCTCAGATGGGTAGACTTGTGGCAAGTCTATCTTTAGGGTCAGAATTCTTGACGTGCATGCTTGACGTTTTATGTTAAATGCGTACGAGTTTAACTGTCTAATCTCCGAAGCAAGATGGCAGCCTCCGCGAAGGTGAAACAGATTGGACTTATCGGTAAGAGTAAATTTGAGTTAATAAGAATAGAATGAAAATTACAAAAAATGTACTTTACAAATAATGGTTAGGGCCTACTTTAAGTTTTTCCAAACTGGAGGCTATTATTTCACAGAATGATTGTGATTTGCGTCGGGTACTAAGTAAGAGACCGGGTTCGCGTCCCGCCTGACATGCCCGAGTAAACTTTTGACTCTTTTAGCAAGCTCTCAGACAAGCACTGGGTATACCTTGTTTACAGTTATATATATATATATAAATAAATGTAAACGTCGGATAAAGGAAAATACCTGCGATTAAAATGTTGAGACTTCCAACACCAAATTTAAATAACACTAGGCCTATCCTGACTGCTGTATTGAATGAGCACAATAGGTGTACTCTGTTAGACCGGAGTTGCATGTTTTGTACCAGTGTTCTTTAACAAGGTTAGCATGGTTGAACTGTAAGCTACAACACAGCCTCACAGGCAACAGCTGTCTGCTTAGTGGGGCTCATCTATCATCCATCAGTTTTGTTTTTGTTTTAAATGACATCATCCTCTACTAGACCATTGATTCTGAGACAAGTTTGCTGTGTTTTCCCTTACAGACATTGGGGTGAATTTAACCGGTGAGTTTGTAAGCTTTTTATTCACTAACTTTAATCATGCACATTGTGGCTGTAGTTTTTAAAGATGTACTTTACATGTAAATACACATATTAAATCTTGTGTAACCCAATGCAAGTGTATATACTCACCCACTATTAGATTTCATTCCTTAAGAAATTAATAAAACTTGAGGGACTGAAATGAAAATCAAAGTCATTGATTATCTTAACTTTACTTTTCTGAACAAACTATGTATGAAATTGTTGTTGGGGAGTACGTATGTAATTTATGTGATATAAAATTGACAGCTTATTCACTGGTTAATTTCTATTAGTTAATTTGAATTGTTAAATTTAATTTTTATCTGAAAAAAATGGCAGATTCTATGTTTCGGGGTGTCTACAATGGAACACAGAAACACAAAGGTAAGAAATCAGATGTACTTTTTCTTGAATTTTCTTTATTTTAATATGATGTATTAGAATGTTTGAAATAAAGTATTAGTGTAAACAGTTACATTCTAAAATGCATTTTGCTTGTTACTTTATTTCAGATGATCTCCTTGATGTGTTGCAAAGAGCTTTTAATGCAGGAGTGAAAAAAGTAAGTGAAAAAGACCATGGGTCAATTTCATAGAGCTGCTTAAGCACAAAATTTGCTTAAGCATGAAAAAAAGGAGGTTACTAGCTCAAACTGTGTCTGATTGCCATGCTAACCAAAAGACAGCTAAATACGATCCTAATAAAATATACATCACATGGTGTTTTGGCTGGTTACCAGATTATCAAGCAAGGTTTCTCGGGCTTATGCAAATTTTGTGCTTATGCAGCTCTATGAAATTGGCCTATGCATGTCGGCTGATTCACTGGAGTTGACAGTTTTTGTGGCTTAGGTGTATCTCTGGTTGATTTACTACTACATATCCTTTTTTTTTTCAGATGTTCATCACAGGTGGTACACTTGAAGACAGTCGATCAGCCTTAACATTAGCAAAGACAAATGGTAACTTGTTAAATTGTGAGAAGTAAAATGATTTAATAAAATAAAAATTCAACAAGCTGGTTTGACCTAAACAATACGTCAGTAAATCATCCTTATTTCATAATCATCTCCTCCATTTAAGGCATTTGTTAACAAATTCATATACCAGTTTTGTATTTGACTTTTTACTTTTCTCAGATACACTGTATAGCACAGTGGGATGTCATCCAACACGATGTAAGGAGTTTGATGAAGCTGCAGGGGGTCCTGATGAATATTCAAAACAGTTACTTATTCTCGCTCAGACCAACAAAGAGAAAGTTATAGCCATTGGGGAATGTGGACTGGGTAAGTGACTGCAGAATGCCCCAGTCTGAAGAAATATAATGTTAGTATGTGAAGCAACTTGATGTAATTTTGTCTTTTTCTTCCAGATTATGACAGGCTTCATTTCTGCCCTAGGGAGCAACAGCTTAAGTAAGTAAATTTCTCTTTTACAAAATACAACCACCAAGCAACATTTAATATTTAAAGGTTAACATGAGGTACATGTATTTGTTATTGTTTGTGTTACTTCTTATTTTCAGGTATTTTGAAAAACAACTAGATCTTGCAGAACAGACCAGATTGCCTCTTTTCTTGCACTGTAGGAATTCACACAGTGACTTTGCAGGTAAATAGTAGAACATTGCATTTTCTGATGATGCATACAGGTTTCCTGTTTTTAAATGCAATTGAATGGAAAGTTTGTAAAGCAGTTTTTTTAATTTTATGACAGAAATTCTGAAAAGAAACAGAGACAAGTTTGTTGGAGGAGTGGTGAGTTTCTACACATTACAGTTTGCAAACTATTGCCTGCAAAATCAGCTTTGCATAAAAAACTAGGGGTGTTTTTGAAATGTTAGTTGACATATTTTGAATTACAGTAAGAATCATATTCAAACAGCAGGGATAATGGTAAAATGGGAAAAAGTCAGAAAAAATGGTTATTGAGATTTGTGCATTAAATTTTGAATGGAGACATCATTTACTCAAAATCTTAGCAGATGAAAACATGCTATTTTCACATAGGAAAACATCACTAATTAGCAACATTTAAATGATCAGAAAATAAGAAGATGTGATCATGGTTCTTTTTTGAAACAGGTTCATACATTTGATGGTAAAAAAGAAGAAGCGTCAGCTTGTCTTGATTTGGGTCTTCATGTGGGAATTAACGGATGGTAAGTCATTTTTCTTGACAAGTGAACCACATTGTCAAGTTGTATACATACACCTGTACGCACCCCCCAAGACCAATATTTCTGTTTATATTTCCTCTTGTTTTGTTCTGTTCTCACCTCCAGTTCTTTAAAGACTGTTGCAAACATTGAAGCCATGTGTTCAGTTCCAAGTGACAGACTGCTTATTGAAACAGGTTTGCATAAACCTAGCATTAACTGTTCATTTCAAGCCATATTTTTACCTTTAGTTTTCTTGACCCGTTTTTCGTTCTTCTTTCTTTGTATTTTAACATTTCTGTTTAAGTTTGTTCCATGACTCCATATCAAATAATCTTCTGACCACTTGCTTCTTTGATATAAGATAATTCTGACGGTGAGAATTTCTGGTGGATTTGATAGATGCCCCTTGGTGTGAGATACGACCAAGTCATGCAGGATTCAAGTACATCAAAACAATATATCAGTGTAAGAAGAAGGAGAAATGGGAACAAGGATTTTGTGTCAAGAGTCGGAACGAACCAGGCAATATTGTGTAAGTCATGCTAAGTACTGTCTTTTCTCTGAGGGTTATAAAGTTATGGTTGATGCTATACCAACTGGTAATTTTTTTATTTCAGTTTATTAATTTCTCTTTCAGACAGGTGTTGGAAGTTATGGCGGCAGCGAGGGGGGAGGACATTGAAGAACTAGCCCAGAATTTGTACGATAACACTGAAAAACTCTTCTTTGGAAATAGGTGAGATAAGGACATAACCAAGAAAAGATTACGCTAAATGATACAGTTTGTATTTTATTCTCAAAAAGCTTTATGCTTAAACTTGAAAAACCCCATTGTTAGTTTCAAAGGAGTATCCAGAATATTCTGTGATGTAGCCATGAGGGGTCCCTAGGAGGGCAAGTGCCCCCCCCCACAAATTCCCTGGGGCCCCACTTAAAAAAACCGGATGAATGGATATTGAACAAGGCTAGCAAAATCTTGCCCCAAAAAACCACACCACTGAAAGCTGGTGCCCCCATGTGCCCCCCCTACTAGTAAAATCCTAGCTATGCCACTGAGGATATTAGACACTGCAGGCTTCCTCTTGTTAAAATTAGATAATCGACAACATTCATAGTGGATACTAACATGATGGATACTATGTACATTTTCTTCAGTTTTTGTATAATGGCAACATTTCCTAACTTATTTTAACCTGGAAAGTAGTGCTGCCTTCAAAATTAAAGTCAATGAAAATCTGCCACACTTTTTGTATAATTGCTGTTAAACAAGTTTAAATTTACTGGGTTTTACAATTCAAAAACTCAAAAATAATTGAGCGCTTTCAAACTAAAAAAATAATTTTGAATTGCGTAATTGTACCATTGAAATTGAAAGTAGTCGTGTGTAGCACATTATTATTTATTGTGCCACCACAGATTTTTTTTTTGGGGGGGGGATATTGTTTTGCCGAATATTTAGGGAAAGTCACACATTTGAAAAGAAAAATTGTGACTGAAAGTGTTCTTAGATGAAATAAATAAGTAGACGAAAACATGTACCTCCACCAAGTAAATGTGAGTGTAATTAAATTGGTTTTCTTTCCCTGTTTTTATTCTGTGCGCGGTACTCCGCTTGGTAGAATCTGCTCAATCACTTGCCTTGTCCATTCGGAGCAGGTCGTTCTTAAATCAGTCAAATCATTACACCTCCAATTGGTTTCATCTTTTTCATAAAGTTCACTTTCAGTCAAACCCATCCAACTACAGTATTTTAATTATCTTGTTGATTTAGACCGGCTACCCACCCCTCCTTTGGGATTTTTTTGGGTTGTTGTTGACCCTCTGCCACCGCCCTTAGAAGTCACAGCTTGACCTTTATCGCCCTCTTTGACGGCTTCCAAACGGGAGCGTTGGCCCCCGGTCCTTGCATGCTCTCGTCGTTCATATTGCTCCATTAAATTTTCTGTGAGAGATGCAGTATGATGAAATTATAAAGGACAATAAGGACGTTTCTGGTCACGTACTCTGTACTGCTGTACTGTCTATATTTTTATACCTGTACTTTTTAACATAAAGTTTGTAATTAATAGTGTCTGGACTGTTCTGTTGGCCAATTTGTTCGTCCATCCTCAGCTTATTGTTTTGGCTTCACGGAACTATCTGGCAGTTTGTTGATATGAATTGTTTTTTTAGTAGCTCTTACTCATAAAATCGGGATCTCTCGTGACGCGTTTAACCATTGGTGTAAATGGTTTGAGAGTGTTGTCATCATTACCTGGATAGAATTGAAGTAAAAAGAAATAAACGAATTGATACACATCAATTTTTGATTAAATAGTTTTTAGAACATTCAGGCGTATTGAGTAAGATCCACAAACCAAGTACTCGATACTTTGAACTGGTAATCTGATGGTTCGTGCTGCAAATTCTGTTAGAGTCGCCTGCTGAATACATGTAACAACTTACGTTCAATCAGGATGGGGATATATGTGACTTTGGGTTGGAGAAGTCTGGAAGCTGGGAAGCAGGGATTGTAATCACTCAGGTTTTGCAGGTTACCCTCCTCATCGGCAAGGTCGAGCACCACTAGCGACATAAAGGCAAAACGCGTGTTTGCTTATATTCCTGGAGTAATTACTCGTTCATCGAAGTCACCACTCCATTACAACCACCAGTAAACATTTGATTCGGAGTTAAGACTGCAGTTTGTGAAATACTGAGCAACTACACAATCAATACAAATTATCTTTGTAGCTAACCTTTTTCGTCAGTGATGTCACATTTCTTCCTGAGATATTGTACCAGGTTCCTCACCATACAGTTGTTATTCGCTAGAAATGTGTTGTTTCCTGAAATAACCCAGAAATTGCTGGTAATAGTGTTAGGAAGAAAAAATGGTAGCTTCGCCAATAGTTTAAACTTTAATTCTTCAATCGAATCTGCGTCTCATACACTTCGGGTTTTTTGCACCCCATAGTTGTACAAGCAAATGTTACATAACATTTTGGAAGGAAGTCGTTACATTTATGCCATATAGTCTTGGTTTCTAGAACATACATATTCAGATAAAGCTTGCCAAGTTTCAGTGAAATTTATTCCCAATTCAAATTTTATTCTGCATGCCCTTTGATTTAACTGAACTTCTGCTACTTTGCTACATTCCGAAATCCATTTGATCAATTTTTTGTTTACTCGTGCTCAGGAACTTGAACCTACGTGTAAATGTAGCGTGGTCTTGATAACAAAACACATGCGTCTTAACTTTCCCTTGCCACAGACCAACGGGTGGGATATTGTAGCTCTTTTACATTCACCATTGAAGGATACCCCGTACTGTGTCTGAGCCTTATGACTGAAAACAAAAGCAGTCTACAATGGTAATTATTTCGAGCCTCAGACTCCCCGCAGGTTGAAGTATAAGTGAATGAGTGAAAGAGTTTTGGAACCCTTTCTTTTCAGAAAAAAAGCTGGGTGCATCCGTAACCTGCGTAATAAGTATGCACCTTTTTTATGTTTAATTTCTATGTTTCTGTTTTGGAATGGGAGAGTTCTCGACTATTAGGGGTTAGTGCGGTAGGATAACTCAAGCATACCTTGCCGTACATTACAACATCGAGTTGGAATTGTATTAACTGTTTACAGCGTACACAGCCATCGAGTGAACGATGTCGGCCGTTATGCGACAATTTACAACACGCAACCTGCAAAATAAGTGGAGGACTTCCGGACGTGCCATTTAGATAGACTCAAGATGTGAAACATGCATGGATACCTTGGAACGCAGCAAACGAGTTTCCATACATAGTTAATCGCTGGCAGTAAATTGGGGGTTCGATTTGCATGAAGTGGATTTTTAAATGCGATTAAAAAAAAACGTCTCGAAAAATGCCGACAACAAACGGAGTTTTCATCTATGTATGTATAGAATCAATCCTTACCCCGTTAAGGACACATCTGCTTTAAGTGAGAAACATGTGTCACTCCACAATTACCTGTACAGGGAGAAGGGTTAAGCTAGTGGACATAGACCTTAGGCGCAATCAGGGGGCAGATCTGCAGAAGCAATTTTTTGGGGACCAAGGTTTTTCAGGAGATGGATGATTTCTGTAATGTAACCCGTTGTAGCATTTCTGAAGAGACAGGGTAAGTGTGGGGGATTTTACTTGTATTTGGAAGGCAAGGCAATGGAACTCAGATCGCCTGCAAGCCTATAACTAAAAAATATTTGCCCGTTCCTGGGGCATGTCCGCCGCTCGTTTCCCCTCCTGGATTCAGCCATTAAAATAAAAGCAAAATAACTGAAATACAAATATTACACAGGATAGAAAATAAGAAAGATTTACCTCCTAGCCAAACACAGAAGAACATGTCTTTGCTTCTCTCACTGTTTGGAAGCCACTCAAACGTGCCTCTGCATGCAGCCGCGGACAAGAAATTTGATGATGTCTCCTAAACTTCAGCCTAACCTGTTCACTACGTTCGTGCAGTGACAGGGATTTACTGAGTAATGTGGTGCGTGTGTGCTACGCGTTGTAGTTCTGTACACGTTCCATGGCAAGCTATTTTTAAGCGCGCTTCATTAACCCATGGGGGAAATAACCCCCTTTCTTTGGGTGAACTTAAATAAGTGGGGAAAAACTTAATAAGGCAGGGGCAATGTAGTCTGATAATCACCCGTTCTACTCGTCCCACCCTGTGCGCTGTCTGCAAGCAAGCGTTTGTTTAGTCCGGAGGCAATGTTGGGTGTACGAAAACGTATGTGTTTCATTTACCTCAACATAATTTCAGGTCATGCAGTCCTGGGAAAAAAGTTAAGGCTAAATGAATTAAAGAACTTGATTGGTCTTCTCTTGAGACACGACGTAAATCAACAGGTTACAATCATCGGCAAGTTGGTCGATATTTAGGCTGATATCCTCACGCCAAATACCAGAATATCCAGGGGTCTTACATTTCAAAGAAGCAATCGTAAATTCGCACCCTGGCGCAACATGGTCTTAAATAATACCTTCTTCCCCGAACAACTAAGGACTGGAACAACATACCACAATAAATATAGATGTAAGATGTTAAGCTTTATAGGGGCAGCTAAAAAATTCCTCAGTTAATTAGAGTGTTTTTAATTTACGTCAAACCCACACAATGCGCAAACGTAATAATATTGGTGTGATCATCGAGGTAGAATAACCTGCGATATTCAAGTTTTTGTAGATGCTTTGCTGATCTGACTCTGTAATAGAATTATGAGATACAGATATACGCGCCGGAGGGCCCTGATATTATTGACCGTAAAATACCCTTTTTATATTGCACACATCTCGCACTTATGCATGTTTGTTATAATACATGTTCGAGGCTTTTTACTGTGGTCATTGAAGACTTGTATTTTAAACAAACATTTTTGATGTGCCCGGTATTCCATTAGTACACGCATATGGAAGAATAAAACACATACACGCACGTGTAGTAGCAATCCTGTACTGCAGCGTTATTCTTCAGTGACCCAATTTATAATAACTATATGCATGTAAACAACGTTGTAAAATAATCATACACTGTAAAATAATTATACATGATAGGTATTATACACGTGAAGGGTATCATTATTTCTGCAAGACCTTTTGGACCTATCATCTCAGAATAAGCGACTGTGTAACCGTGACTTCTAAAACTCGTTCATCATGTGCCGTGCGTGTGTGTATATGCGCATGTGGTAGTGATTTACGATGTCAATGGCATTTTATAATTCAGTCGAATGAGGGCGCTGTTCATAGAAAAGGTAGCCGGCCATGACAGTCGAAGATTCGGGTGAGTATTCACAAAAGACCCGAAAGAATGGGCGTCTAAAAGCTCAGAATTTACGAGATTTTTTCAATTTATACGGTACTTTATGTTCAGTGTTTTATTAAGGAGGTGTTGGGGGGTGTGAACGGCGTTATATTTTCCATATTTTGCCCTAAAATACTTCATCAACGCGTCAAATTGAAATATGAAAATTGGATTTGCATGAAAAGAAGTGCATGTATGTAACGGCATTCATTTGTATTGCTCGTGCCGTAGGCCGGGCCTCTCGTACAGATACAGTTCGTGTTGTCATGCATCATGTGAGCGAATATTTCCGTGGTCACTTTAACTGTAATGAACAAATTGTCACCAAATGTGATGTCGACTGTAAAATAATAGACCTAGGCTTTCTCTCAGGCATGTCAAGTCTCATCCTGCTCATGTCTCTGGCAATGCTTAGCCCTTGATATCTGACATGTCTGAGGTACGGGTATGCCAAAGGTCAACACTGAATAAACTGCAACCACATGTCATGCATTTTGAAACATAATGTAGGCTAGTCTATGTTTTGAATGACAGCAATGTTAATGGAAAATATTACGGAAAGTGGTCCGTACACGGACATCACTCAATTCCGTGTCCACAAATCCTGTGAAAATGGTTTAAAATTTTCTAAGACTAAGTGTTTTCTCAGTAAATGTTTTATTATTTTTACTGCTAAATTTGACTTTTTAGGACATGTTGTTACTTCCTGATGGCTTATAAACCACTAGTATAAGGGAAACAAAGTGATGTCCGTATACCTGAGTCTTACCAATAATAAGTAAGTAAATAGTATTTTAGCTTGTTTACAGAAGATTCTTTTACCACAAGCATTTCTTAATGACATTTGATTCATTTGTGAAAAATTACCCTTCATGTGTAATGTGTAAGAAAGGGTACAAATATTTCAATGTTTCTGTGTGCTTGACGTGTGTGCAGTAAGTGCCTATTATTGAAGTATTATACATATATTTTGCTGTTATACAGTCACACATAACTTTTTGTTAAAAGCCAGCACTAAACCAGCAGATAATTGCTTAGTTTGCCCATTGGAAATGAGTAAGCGTGTGGCCCATGGTTATTGAATTGTCATTGAGATTGCAAGATAGAATCCTTGCTTGGCCATGCTGGCAAATTGCTAAAGAGTTGTAATATCATGTGTCAATGTTTTAAATGCAATTCCAAGTACATGTATAATGGCAAGATCTTCCACTTTTTAACCCTAACCTTCCCCCACCACACAGAATTAAACAGTAGTAAAGTGTTTAATTCTGTGGGGATAGGTCTGGTAGGCCCATAACAGCTGGCTTTTGCATTGGGTTTGGCATACCTCAGAAAAACAAAGTCCAACAGCCTCTGTACACAAAGTAAGTTTGTGTGAATGGGGAAGGTTAGGGCCAGCAACCTTTGGGTGGTTATGGTCAAGGGGGATTAGGGGCTCTGGGAGATTTTTTGGAATTTAGAAAGTCTGAAATTGCCGCAGGTTTTAATTCCATCTCATCATATAATCTCATAATGACAGTGTCAGCATGGGACCAAATAGGAAATTGGTATGGTGCATGATCAAGTATCCACTGCCCACCTCTATTCAGTATTATTTTGGGTCTGATAAAGTAAATCATCCTCTCGTTTGTTTACCTGTTTCAGATATTTCACTGATTCTGGATTGACTGTTACTTTTTAAATGCTCGTATCTTGGCAACAGCAGACTTCACTCACTTGTGTCATCAAAGAGGAATTTTCTTTTACCATGCAAAGTGATGTTCCCCTGATTTTTTAGGTGAGCAACTTACATGTAAAAGGAGAGTTCATGAAACATGAATAAGTTTTTAACATTAAATAGCTGGAGACAATGATTCTTGTAAGAAACGTGTGTACTATAAAGTCATTTCATTTTTTCCCTCAATGACCACGTGAAGCTGTTCTAAAGGCAAAAGAACTGCACCCCTGGAAGAGGGAAGGATACCAGTGAATGTAACCGGTAACCAGTAACCACACTAACTAAGCACATTTTGTGTGTACAGCAAAATGAGTCTGCAGAGGCCACCATTTTCACCTCCTGCAAGTCATGTGACCTTCTGGCAATCAGAGGTTGAACAATTACAGGTATGTGAAATTACTTACACATGCATGAAATGAGTTTAACTTCAATAAGAAGTATAACAACCTATCAAAACTAAAACAGTCACATCTTGTTTTTAATGACTGAATAAAGAATTGCTACAGTCATAAATTTTTCCAATATTTTCATATTTTCATGTTTGATGTCGTGGACAGCTGCTTGTTAATGTCAATATATTTAACACATTTTTCATGTTTTACGATGTTACGTTAGCGTAATCATCATTTCTCCTCACAGGTTCCTGGCATGGAGCCAAGACCACCATTAACCCCTGCAAAGCCACCAACAGGTAATGACCTTCATTATTTGCACTTTATTCAAAGATCATTGATTTTAGTTTGTATAGATAGGAAACTTGTACCTTAGAATGGTACTCAATTCATCTGCTGACCAAACTGCAGACAAGTGAATTACCCCCAATGGTACGACAAGTGTAACATTATTCTTTTGCACATGATGTTGCTGCACAGTCTGTGTAGATGTATCCTGTGTCTTCTATGAACTGCTTTAAGTTTGCTCAATAGTATTTTGTAAATAAATGTGGTCAGTATAACATCTAAAATAAGAGGCATTGAATCACCTGTACATTTTTATTTGTAGCCATAAAACATTCTCCTATTGTGTCCATTGTTATGAGTACTTATCAAGGTTGTTAGACCAAATGTGCAGCGACATGATTGAAACATTATTAGATGTTTGAAACGTGTTCAACTTTTATATTTGCTTCAACAGGGTATGAGTGTAACAAGTGTTGTGCTCGATTTGCATCCATTGCAAGCCACGTTGCTCATGAAATAGCAGGCTGTGTTACCATGCCACCATCAACAAGCCAACAACAAGCCGCTCCCTTGTATACCAGGAATACTGTCCAACCAACACCTGTTATCAATCAAGCCACATCCAGACCAGCCACTGCCGGCAGCAATGGACTCCCCAACCATTCAGGTAATACATCATCACCACGAGGTAAGAGCAGTCATAAAGCAGAGAAAGTCACAAGTCCACGTTCATTTTTGGAAGCAGAGCAGGGTGGGCAGGAATATCACTGTAAGATCTGTCCTCAGGTGTATTACAGTAAATCCGATGTACTGCTGCATGCAAGATCACACACAGAGGGAAAACCTTACAAGTGTGAAGAATGCGGCAAAGGATTTGCAACCACGTCATATCTAAGTCAGCACTCACGGGTTCATACTAACCACAAGCCCTACAATTGTACCTACTGCGACAAGTCCTTCAAGCAGTTGTCACATCTGCAACAACATACACGCATTCACACCGGCATGAAACCTTACAAGTGTTTTGATGCTGGTTGTGACAAGGCATTCAGTCAGTTATCTAACTTACAGCAACATTGGAGGCGACATAACAAGGATAAACCCTACAAATGCAGAGACTGCTACAGGGCCTATGATGAGCTGGACAAGCTGCAGAATCACTCGCTTTCTCATGAGAACACTCGACGTGAAAAGCGATTCTCCTGTGGGGTATGTGGGAAGACCTACAGCTTAGAAGTTTACCTGCAGAAACACATGGAGAAGCACCCTCAGATTGCTAGTAATGGACTTGCTAACATGCCCATCGTTGATTCCAACAAACAGAGCAACTCCTCGGCAGGCAGCAATCTCACACACCACAAGAAACACAAAAAGAGTAAGAAGAAATCTAACTCTGACTCCGCCTCCACCATGAATATGCATCAGCCAAGCATGAACATGAATGAATATTCATCAGCAGAGACCACTAGCCACCTTGTTCCCATGCTGATGCATCTTCAGGCACCAGACTCTGTACTGCAGCCTCTTACATTACCACCACGTTCAGGGGTCCAAAGCCAGACCACCGATGCCAAATCAAGCGCCCAACCTCATGGTTTCCCAGCTCACACAGCCACTAGTCCCTCAGTGGGTAGTCACCCCTTAAACCTGCATATTCCCATGCCTACGTCATTAGGTTACATGAATCGTGGCCCAGCAGTATTTTCGACAGAGAGCCCAACCTTCACCTCAAGTTCCCCAGCTTTCCAATCTCCTAGTCACATCGTGGATTCCAGAATGCCATATTTTCCATTGCCGGTATCTGCTCCAAATGTGTCCCATGTCATACAGGCTTGAACATCAAACCTATGACTATTACAGAGGCCAACCATTGACTGGGAGTTGATACTCCAGAATTTCCTGAGTTCGCATGAAACCCACAATAGAAGCCTTCTTTGGGCCATGGAGGTTTTCATAAAGCTATTGAAATTACACAAGACTCTTTGGACAATATCTGCCAGTATTTGAAATGAAAAGAACTTGACCAAAGTGCAAGATGTGCACCCAGAAAAGGCCTGTGGGCGGCATTAACCGTAAGACTAAACATATCTGAGTGGAGGGGATATCATTTGTTCCCCTGTAGAGCAGATAATCCTAAAATTTTCTATTTGCATCCAGTGAATTTGTTAGTTTCAAATACTAGAATTGATTGAACTACCTTCAGAGTCTGACTGTATATTGAGCTGCACCTCTTGAAGCTGAGGAAAGCATGTTTTAAAATGCCAAGTAGTTGATGTACATATTTAGTAAGTATATCCTATAAGAAGCTGTACAGTGTAGAATTGAGTATGTACTTAATGCAACAACTCTGGACTTCTTAAGGATGGTTGCTCTGTGCACAGATTCATGTAGACAGTTGTGGAATAGGTCAGTTTAGTGTCAGGTTTTTTTTTCATCAGAAATCGAAGGTGGAGCTGTTAACTTGCTCTTGTTCTTGTCTAAACCGTTTGTCTTGATACGTTAAGATGAAGATTAAGACTGTAGTGCAGTGCAAAGCTGAAATTACATTTTTGAAAATACATGTACGTTTTTTTTGGAAAGGACTTTCAAAAAGTGAAGATTACTTCTTCAAAAAGTGCCAAAATATGTCCTGTTTGAGGATTTCACTGCACGGAGCAGTCATCTGACCAGTCCTTTGATTCAAGTCACCTGATCCCAGTCACTGAGTGCTATGATAACTCACACTGAGTCTTTGATTAGCAGTACTCAGCTGAAGTTGGAGTCAGCAATGATCATCTATTCATAATGATAGTGTAAAATGTAGTAATTTTTATGGTTTTGGGAACATTGAAACATTTGATAATAATGTGTGGATAGATTTGTTTCTGTGTAATCAATCTGTTGGCATTTGTTTTTCTTAATAGGTTTTTAGACAGAATGAAAACACTTCCAGTATCTGAGTGTATTTGTTGTTTTTTAGTGAAAATCATTTGAGTCTGGAATGACGTAGTTTTATTGACATGGAAAGGGTTTACAGGAATGAGGTGTATTCTTTGTCAAATGCTTTTTTGGAGTTCTTCAGAGCAGGAAGGATGGAAAATTATTTGAAATGTTTTTAAATATGTTAAAGATATCAAAAAATATCTTAAAAGAGCAGGAAACCTTGGAGTGCAGGATTGGGAATGTATGAAATTAATATATTAAAAATAGTGGACTTTAATAGACAGTGCATGTAGTTGTGAATTTTGCACATTTGTTTGTGCCGATTCAAGAAGCATTTCTGCATAATATGTTTGTATTCATGGAAATTTGTAAAGTAAAAAGTGTAAAATATTTTTTTAACATTAATTATGGTGTGTAGGTAAAGAAAATGTGACCATCATCCAAAAGGCACAAACACTGGCTTTTAGGATAGTTGTATGTTGGAAGGTAATATTTTCATGTTTAATCTTGCTGAAGGTTCTTTGTGAAATGCTTTGAGGTTGCCGTGCATAAGGGGAAAGTACTACACATGCATACATACCGGTACGTGTACTTGTTTGGAAAATTTGTGCAAAAACAGCCGTTTAACTGTTTAATATTTTACACAAGTCCTCAAAGTTTGGTTTTGAATTTATGTCACGGTGAATTCAGTAAAAATAAAGTTGTTGTGACCATCAGGGTTATATGTCCAGGCTGCGTTGAATGCAATTCTTCGCTAGGTGAATGGTGTTGCTTTTTTTTCTTTAATATCAGGTGTTGTAACAATTTGTTAACTTTTGCTAACTAAAGCACTGAAATAGACGTCAGGTTAGCATGATTTTCCTGCCTCAGTATGCAGGGATTTTCATGTAATGTGCATCGCTATTATGAAGGGCCTGGTAGAGGAGGTGGGGCTTGGAATGGGAGGGGGATAATGTGTGTATGTCAGGATTGAACTAAATAGGATATGAAACCAGTCTAAATGTGCATGTTACGAAATTGTTCTCACACTCCTATGCTTTTATTCAGAACAAAGTGATGCGTTAAAATATTTTACCAATATTTATCGTCTTTCTGTGTTGTACACATCAGAAAAAGAAAAATGAAATCACACAAATTTGCCATTTTCATTAGTTTCTGTTTGGTGTTAAGTGATTGGATATTGTCTTTACTGAATGTGTAGAGTTAATCTAGGGGCAGATGACATTTTGGGCACAATTGTAATTACTATAGATCTGTATGTGTTGTGTTTCTGAATGTCCTACACAGCAATTGTTATGGAGAAGTGTCTGGTGTACAATTTAAGGTGTACATTTTATGAATATTTTGTACAAAACCTTGCATTATCGGCTGGAAGATAGTCATAGGTTAGCAAACTTGTGTAAATTGTGGATAAGGCCTTGTCTACAGAGTGTATAACCTACATTGAGCATAGCTATTGCACAGCTATTGTGGACAAAATTGATGACAAAAGGTATCACATTACCTCAAATATGTTGTCACTCACGATGAATTTCCTTTAAAATCTGGGGCTGATATTGTGAAATGCCAAGTGTAAAACCACATTACCTCTGATTTCTGTGGACTAATTTCTCGCATTGAGTGACCTTAACTACTGCATGATCTACATGTACAGTTTTAGGTGTCATTAAAATAGTTTGATTTATCTTAAAGGTTAGTCAGCCATCTGGGAACATCTTTTGACAACTGTGACAACTCTGTAGACAAGGCAATTTGTTCATTCTCCGCAATCTTTATGTGCTTGTATATGATCGCTGCATCTGTGTAGATTTTTTCAGTTCAGTATTTTTGGTGAGGGGCAGACATAAGTGCTTAAGGAGTGAAACTGTAGACCTGACGTGAACCTTGAGAATTCATGTTTAGGGTAAAATAGCTTCATCCTTTTCTTGTTGCTTTCATGCACAAATATAAGCAGCAGTCTGGAAGCAAGCCTGCTTCTCAGTACTAGAACAGTTGCTTCAGGAAATTCAAACAAATTTGCGGCTGTTTTGATCTGTATTAAAAATAAGAAGATTCACCACCGTTAACCACCCTCTTATTACTAAGTTAACGCTCTTCTGTTTGAACAAAAGTTAATAAACCTTACTAGCGAGTTAACTTGGACGTTACAAAGTAACATGTACATGTATTTAGGTTTATCTTCGTATTATTAAGAAATATTTTGGTTTTATAAGCCGGTTTTCTTTTAGTCAGATCTCTTCTTAAAAATTGGTTTTGGGATTGTGTCATTCAGTAAATTAAGCCAAATGTACATGTTTGTGGTATTATAATGCACTGAATATTAAATACTATCAATTAGATTTAACAAAACTTCAAGCTTGTATAATCTTTTCTTTTTCCTTTCCTCATGTTTTTAAGAAGGATAAGTTTCATTTAGTGAGTACAACAATTCAGCCAAACACACTTTTAAGGAAGTTACACTTTAAGGACGTTTCCTTGTTTTACTTGGCAACAGTGATGACCATATTTAGTGAACATTAATACACTATTATACCAACTGAACTATTCATTTGTCTAAACTAAAAAATAAAGTTGAATACCAGAGGCCGCAATTCAGAATGGTGATCAAATTTGCAAAATTGTACCAAAATTAAAAGGACTTATTATGCTTTACAGGGCGAAAACTCCCAAGATGTCATCTTTTCATCAACATTACGAAGAATACCAACAAGCCGTCTGAACAGAAAACTAAATGACATCAAAACGTATAGTTGAAGCTGTCATAGCACAATAAATTACATTAATTTCATGCTAGACTAAACTTGAAAATTTACTGACAACACATTAATGTTAATTTTTAAAAAGGTTACTTATACATTAAATAACAATTTACAATTTATGCAATAAATGAAATCGTAAATTCTCTGCACCTTAACATTGGTGTAACCTTTCATATCACATAAAACGGTCCCATCCTGGAACAATGTAAATATATACTCAAAACTTATCTGTTCAATCTTCCCAGCACATAGACTTCATTGTACTATGTACTTTACAATTACTGCTTATTATCACTATCATTACTCAAGTTTTTAACATTAAGGTATGGCTCTAAAAAGTGCGAAATACTTCAAAGATGAACACATCATACATTTCTGAATAAATCTTTCTCTTATTAATACACAAGAATTTTGATTAAATTCAAGGTACTACAAATTTTGTTCATCAAGGTAAAGTATGTTGACATATTCACACAACACAACTTCCTGCAGCTCATGCAACAACATTCACCATTTCCATCTTAAAACTTCATAAAGAAACGGAAGCCCGAAGATATTCATTTTCCATACTTTGCTTAAAATAACAACAGATACACGTTCTACTAATTTATACACAAGTGTAACAATACAAACTTTCAGACAGTTGCTTACAACTCAGCCAGTTTCCTCAAGACAAAAAAATGTTAATTTGCTCACCATACAAGTGCCCATCCTTACACATGTATATTACCATCACATTTTCTTCCCATTAAAAATAAATAGCAAATTAAATAAATTTTCAAATACATGCAGAACTAATGTACCTTTTGTCTTTGCTTTCAAAACAACTGATACATTTGAAAATATTAATAGTCAATATACTTGTATACACTTAAAGAACTAACTTCTATACACTTGAAAAATAATTTTAAAAAGAACTGACGATACTTATAATTGTAATATGCTCAAAAACTTTAACATGAGTTCTCACTATAAATGCACGAAATGTTTTGAACAAACAGCTGCCAAGAAGAAAAAAACAAGAATTGCACATACATGTATACGTATTCCTGCACTGGATGTACACTAAAACAAACATATATGGCAGTCATCATCTCAGTCGCTGCTTCAACACTGACATCTGATCTTGTTTAGGCCAAAAAACATCTCTGGTTTCTGGTCAGGGACTGGCTTCAAAGTGGTGTGGTGACGCATTTTTTTTTTTTTGCCCTCACTTTTTTTTCCTAGAAATGATGTACGCATATGAACGATGTCCATCATGACTGCATGTAGCACATACGTACTGCCGCTACTAACACTGAAATAGACCGGCCCCCACTATTTGCTGTTTAAATGCATTTCAGCTTGTAGATGTACACAAGACATAAGACCATCTCATTTGGTTCCCAGAGGAAAATGTATAATACAGAAATGACATCTGCAAAAGAGTGCCTGACTAAATGTATTGGGGTCTAAAGAGACTCCTTACTGTAGATATTACATGTACTCAACCATACCCCATCTCAAACATGTTAAATGTACGCAGGCGCAGGATTCCAGGCAAGCAAGTTTGGCAGCTTTTGGACATCGTATAATACCAAATAAAAACTGTTGGAATTTTGTTGAAGTACAGGTCTACAGTGACGTGCGCTGACCAAAAACTGGAGACTTTTGGGGGTCTTAAGTCTTAATGTGGCCATTCCTCCACTTCAAAATAATTGAAGATTTAAGACAATCTTTGACAATCAAGAAGGTAGCATCAGTGTTTAACATAACAGTGGCATTAATACAATGTAATGCTATATACAAAACTACACACAGGTACAGTCTATGTACTTGTGTTGAGTTACAAAATAAATGTTAAAGCCATGGTAAATACCTTCACAGATGAGATCTACTCAGTCCTCTTCAGATCCACTGTCATATCGAAGCTGTTCCTTCCACCAATCTTGAACATCTTTAGTAGCTGATGATACCATGGAAGATTTGACTGTCTTAGGAAACAGTGGCACTGGGCTAGGAGTACTGCTTGGAGTGCTTGAAGTTGACCCTAAAGAATAAACTCAGTGTCATCAAATTGTCATACTACTGAAAACAAAAACCCACATTCACAATTTCACAGGTCAGGGGTTCTTGATTGTCAGTGTTAAACACTTTGCATAGAATAAAACCAAATGGAAATTACAGTATAGGCATCGAACTGGACCTTAGATACAAACACAGACCCTATATCCATACTATCCGTTTCGTGACTTTGTCACAAAGGCGGACGTGCCACTATTTGCAGGCTCCCATTGGACACCCGCTGAAGTTGCACGTTAACTTCCGGTGCCATGGTTCCATGTACAGTGCATGTGCACTGCATGTTCAGTGGGCATGGGCTAAACTGAAGTGACGTCACACTTACTAACCGGATAGTAAGCATAATCACTAAAACTGTTACTTCTCATTGTCTCCTCTCTACAGGTTTCTTCAAGCTTTCAAGCTACAGTGCCTGGGGCACTTACGGTTTCATTTTACCAGAAAGACTTAATAATAATAAAAAAAAAAGATATTACCTGGTTGGAGTCTGCGACCTTGTCGTCTGACCCTTAACCCTGCTCCTTGATCATCGCTGTCTGGCTTGGTTGCCCCACCCTCTGAGAGGGTTGGAACCAGTAACTTGTGACTAGGAGAACTCTGAGGTGCATGGTCCTGGGTCAATGAGTACATAGAGCACAAGTTATTCAATAAAACTAATAATGCAAAGGAATATGAACATCTTAATGTTAAACCAGATCAACCAATTCCCGTTCTTCAAATCCCTACAGCCATCCCTACAAATTAAAGCACTTAGAGTTCTGACCTGGTCTCTGTTAGATTCTGGTGATGGTTTCAACTTCTCATTTCCTTCTTTGTCTTCAGGTTTCACATCATCCTTAGCAGCTGTCTCAATGAATGCTGGGACATCTAAAATTTTATGAGATTCTCTCTCATTAGGCAAGGACCCCAGGAGGAAGTTAGGAATCTGCATGTGAGATTTCTCTTTCTGCACAAAGAACACAAAAAGAACAAAATAATAATACAAACATGTAAAGATACAAAAAGAATCTTAACTACTCCTTGCCAGGGATTCTGGATCCGGACACATATGCTTTGTATGTGTGGCC
>NW_019091479.1:704121-734888 GCF_001949145.1 Acanthaster planci | reverse complement strand
TATAACACCGCACAATCTGGGCTCTTTTTACAAGGCTGCAGGCCTGGCTGAAATATTCAGGCGTCAATAGATTTTTCTCTGTCAGGCTAAAGTGGACACCAGACAGTCCTTCACGTGTTTGTAAGTGTCCAGTAAATGAAGATAGGAATTTGTTAAGAATTTTGAAAACAGAAAAAAATGATAGATATCCCGGCCCAGCATCATCAACATTGATAACTGCCCCGGCAGGAAATGGTTAACAGGCAGTTACGACACGTCAATCTGTAAGAGACCTTGGCAACGATATGAGATCCTGAATGAACTTTGCCATTTTCATTTTATGATGTAACTATTACATACCGCCCTCATTCGTTTCAAGACTTTTTCCAACCATGTACGGATGGTTTCCTTGGCAACCTCTTCCTCAATGTTATACTCTAGCTCCTCTCTGGCCAGAAGTTCATCAAGTTGAAGACTTTTACGGATGTCCACAGATCGATAAGACAACATGCTATAACGCAAGAGGATACACACATTTAGAAGTGGATACTTAAGCAACACATTACAGTATTTATTTCCAGAAATTCACTTGCAGGGGTTGACAATGACATTTCTATTTCAACTGTTAATTTCATGTTCCAGCCTTGTTATTAACATTTTCCTTTTGTACAATTGGGCCTATCAGTTCTTGAATTCACAATGTCTTCAGCTGAACTCATCGGTAAGATGGACACCCCTCATTTTTCTGGGTCTTACCTGAGCACATCATGGAACGTGACATCCTGCCCATTCCTCATTTTCTCAATCTCACAACACATGTGCTTATACAATAAACGATCCTTCTCCATGTCAACCTCCAGACGGCCACGCAGCAGACGCAGAACAAATTTGACTCTGCTCACAGGAATCACTCCCTAAAGGAACAACAGAAGCAGCAACATGATTGGTCACTCCTAATAACATGGAAAACTTACTACATGTAAAGGGAACACCCCATCAGCCAGGGTGTTGATTGGTTTACAGATCCTGAAGCCAACTTAAAAACCAGCTGACTACTTGACAAAGGGAAAATGGGAATAAAATCTGACACACCTTGAGAAGCTTACCTTTCTGCCTACATCTACTGTGTTCCAAGTAATCTGGAAGTTCTTAATGTCTGCGTAACTTAGCAACGCATCCTCTTCATTTGAATAGAAGAGTGAGAAGTTTTCCATGATGATACCTGCAACATCAATAAGAGATATCATCAATGTCAGACCTACTACAAGACACTGACATGCTGCCTTAGTGAAACAGATACCAGCAAGATAACTTTCACATTTAGGCTGAGTGTAGTGTATGCATGACTCACCAACGAGTAGATTCAGGAAGATGTAAGCAATGATGACGTAGAAAGAACCAAAGTATAAGAGTGATGCAGTGACATTCCCACAATCTGTCTGCCAATAATTGTCACCAGTGGTGCTGCAATACGGTGGACTGATCTATTGAGACAATTAATCACATGGGTTTCCATGTAAACTCACTGGAACTACATATATTGACTTTTCCTTTAGTCTTCTCTGAAATAATTTTCAACTGCAAAATACTATTTCACATTGAGACTAACTGTTAAGAGTCTTTGCCTTGACATCATTAGTCAAATTAAATCAAATCACTTACCATGCAATCATGCATAATTTTGTTCCAGTCCTCTCCTGTTACAATGCGGAACAGCACAGCGATAGCGTTAGGAACATGCTCGAAGTTGGCATGTCTGTGGAGTGAACATCGTCAAAGAAAAAAACAGATATCAACGTAACATAAAGCATCTTAATGCAATGGTACCTGTGATAAAACTTCACTTCATGACCTTTCACCCTGACCCCCTAGGGTGTATGTAAAATCATATTGAAATCAGAGGATTTGGAAATGTTAGAGCTATTGTCAAAAGGTTCCAAACTTCATCCATGCGTAGATAAAAGATGATTTCAACAAGATCAAGGCAAGGTGGAGAGGGACTTAGAATTAAACAACTCACCTGTTAAGCATTTCACCATACTTGACTTTGCCAAAGAGCACAACGCCAGTAAAGGCATAGAATGTGATGAGGATGAACAAACCAACAATGATGAAGAAACTCTTCACCATACTCACAACTATCGTCATCATCAACATCTTCAATGTTGGCTACAAAAACAATACAAACACAATATAACACTTACTGCTAAGTCACTTCCATAATGCTTTGTACAAAATGAATAAAAAATAATTTGGGCAATTCAAATTGATGTAATATTTGAAGAAATTACAACAAAGCTACTCTATTCAATGTTTGACATGATTTACAGCCTGCCTGTTTCTTTGTGAGTTGAAGGTAATGTCAGCACTTACATGTTTGCCAGTAATTGTGAAGAATCTAAAGAGAATGACCGCTGATCCCATTGCGTAGCTGAACTGGCCCTGAAATTGTTCAATGAAACTAGGAATTATGACAAGTCTGAATTTAAGTGATGAGCAAGACAATGTCTTATGCAAAATAAAAAGTATCCAAGTCGAATAGCTTGATAATTATCAATGAAAGATAAATGAAACTGCAAACATTTGTCCATGCGCTTGTACCTGGTGAAATGAGACAGATCTTCCTCCCAATTCAGTTGGTATGCATCGATAGAGATGATTTTTCAATGAATATTTTGCATCCACTTAAATTAACGGGATGTGAGAATTCAGCTTTTTAGCTGATGTCATCTTTGTTTATCTGTTGACCCTGAATTTCAGCTTTTTTGTACACCTGGTCTGTACAAATGTATGGCAGCTTTTTACATTTTAGCTTTTGGCTAGCCATTTTCAGCTTTAATTTTTAAGTGGCCACTCGCACCCCTGATGGAAATAATGTTTATTCATGCAAACCATAAGAGTTGGTGCTTCTCTACAGAGTATCATGCAAAACTGGAAAGGCTTAAACAATGACTTTCAGAATGTTGACTAAAATGGTAATATACAAAAGTTATAAAAACAACTCACTACATTACAGACACCAACACCAAGGTCCTTGACTCATGCAGATATAGCTGGATGCATAATGCCACACATAACAGTCATGTAGTCATCCCACGGTAGAAATTATGACTAGGTATGCACAGGTGATCACATGGTCATATCACAGGGTGGTGAACGGTGAATACAGGTACATGGACAAGTTGGGCTGTATGCATGCTGGACTGAGTTTAAAAAAGGGGGGGAAAGACACACCGTCATATCACAGGGTGGTGAATGGTGAATACAGGTACATGGACAAGTTGGGCTGTATGCATGCTGGACTGAGTTTTAAAAAGAGAGACACCAGGAGATATTAATGTCTTCAGTTTCAGTCTGTGAATAATGGGTACATAAACCATGCTGTAAGGTCTACTCATCAGACCTAAGTACAGTGTATTATATTTGTTGTGCTTCCTGCCTGCACATTTCCTGAGGTCATGTGACTAATTTTCAACTGAATGTGTGCAAACTTTTATCCCTCCTGAAAAAAGAATCGAGAGTAAGACTACTACAATAAAGAAACTTGAATGCCCCCTGCTGAAAGCAATGTGTATAACTTCTTTGTCTTGAGAACCGAGTTACACACAAAGTCTATACTGCATTAAACAAATAAACATAAGAAATGAATTTCAACCCAAATGAAAGTCAAGTGAAACATCATACATGCATGTTGAACGAAAACTAAATCAAAGTGACCATTGCAGTTTGACAATACAAAACATCCTGGACATGCATGACAACTATTTTACCAAGAAAAAGACACATCTCTTCTTACAGTTCAACACATGCACTGTTTCACTTACCCGTTTCCAGATGTGTATCGCTACCCATATGACCCCCATCAAGGTTACACAGAGGTCATAGCGATTACGTCGACTGTGCCAGTAACCAATGGGACTCAATGAGATGCATTTCAAGATGACCTCAAGAACAAACATCATGGTCAAGACAACCGAGACGCTAGCCAATGCCTCTGATGCTTTATTGGGTGGCTCAGTGTTGGATGGTTGGCCAGGGTCTACCCACTAGGACCAATCAATGTCATAACATAGAATTAGAGAGGTTTGATATTCACACATGTGAAGGTAAAGCTCTCCAATTATGTTCTTCCTAATGTCCCACTCCATGACTCATGTCCTCCAATGTCCAATTTAGCAATATAATGTATCTTGTGCCATTCTTTATAGTTGTGAGTCATATAGTTTGATAGTTCAATTACTCACTCGGTATGACAGAAGAAAGAAGTTGATTAGAACCAAGCAAGCAATGAAGCGCTTGAAGTACTTGTGCTGCGTGATGTCATACATACGAGCCCGGAAGTACGAATGGTCTAAATAGACAAGACATCAACAAACATCAATGTGTTCACACACCGCTGAAGACATCAATATTACATTCATTATTACTGTCATCTTTACACAATATGAAATATAAATTCACCAATTTGAAAAATTCTATTCGCTAAGTATCACTTTAAGACCGCATTTTCCAAAGACAGACAAACACCCTATAATATGAGATGAAGTAAAAATATTCTGTTATGACATTTAACAACTAGATGTAAAAATACAGATACAAGTCAAGTTTGATTAATGCTATTTGTACCTGGTCTTGGCGGCAAGTGAAGAGGTTGAGCTAGAGACAATCTTCCTTTCAAATCCTGCCATCGCCGCTGGTCAATGGTCAACAATGATGTACCCTGTAAAATTACAGCAAATGAATACACAGGATTTGGACATTGCAAAGACATGTGGTAATAACTTGTATCACACTTGTTGCACTTAACAAACAATGTTTTATGGGAAAGAATAAAGAATGTCAACTTTATATATACATATATATACCCCTGAACAACCATCTCACAATTTATGATTAAATACCTTGCTCTCAAAGTAGTTTGTGATGACCACACCAACAAAGAGTGTCAGTCCAATCATACATCCGATGAAGACAAAGATGTGGATATAGATGGCATGCCACTACATCAAGAGAAAAAGAAACTTGCTCCTTTTTATATTGTCACAATGTCAGTAGTGGAGTACCATGTCTGGGAAGTCTGGAGCCATTTGGGTCATACTGTATCCTTGGCACAGAATATTTGTCATGATTTCCTTCCCTCGTACCAGGGAAAACATTGTATGTATGACAACAGGTTTATCTCTTAGGTAAAACAGACTTGTCTGAGGAGACACCATAACTGCAGTGACACCACATTCACAAGCTTATTCTTGAACTTCAAGTGCGCATGCATTTGGCAAATCACAACCCCCATTAGTTGCAGAGGCTTGTAACGCGCACGTACCACCTGTCCACAAGCGTTGTGCCACCTGTACACAAGCGTTGTGATGCCACAGTAATGGTTTCTAATAATTCTGGTATGATTGCCATATAACACGATGAAAAGATTGTACATGCTTGAGGGAACTTGGGTCTGAGGAATGTGCAACATTGCCTGATGATCCAGTGTAACAACAATTGAGCTCCTTTTGTCTGATAAATAAAAGCAAATCACTATTACACAAATAATGATACATCAAGGAGTACTCACCAATGTGCATTTATCAATGATGATGTCACGGACTTCTAACCAACCTTCAAGTGACAAGACCTCAAACAATGCTAGCATGGCATTGGCCAGATTATCAAAGTCAAAGTTACGTGGGTTAGCCCTGCAGAAAAAACACAAAGGATATCAGAAATGTTTAAGAACCAAGGGCCAAGGAGTGTGGCATTTCTGTCTGTGGCTTCAACTTGTAGCAGTACATTACGTCTTTAACCCTAACAGAACTCAATCCTCCAAAAGATGAAGGTTTGAAGACAGTTAGGGTTATTCAAACTCTTAAGTCATGCAATATTGTTCATGTGGCCTTACCAGACCCTAGGAACAAGGAAGCCTGGCTGGAGCTCATAATCCCTCGGTTTACGGAACTTCACCACGGAAACATTCTGGACAAAACTCCCAACACACTGTTCCTACGATTCAAAAGCAAACACAAAAGGATGAAATTAGTACCGTTCACTTTCATATTCTTGCATGTTGATTACCGGTACCACAGAAACCAAACTAATAATACCTGTAAATAAGTACTTTTTGAAGCTCATAACCAATGTGGTATTAGCAACAGAATATGGAAGAGCAATGTAATCTTGTAATTAACCATATGCCATTAAAAAATTGGTTCAAGGTTCTAACTCGCAATTTACTTTGCTGCACAAAGCTTTGTTGCAATGCTTAACAACTTGAAGAAATTATAATCAGCAAACTGCTAGGAAGCACACCACAGTACAGTTTGTAACAATCTTACCTTTGATGTAATCGATGGGTCATTGCACTGGGCAAGCTGGTTAGCAAAGATCTGAACACCATAGCTAGCAAAGATGAACATCAGTGCCAAGAGTAAGATGGATACCAGCATAATTTCCTTGACACCTCTTAGCACCTCAAAGACCATCTTCCGGAGATGGGGAACCAATGTGAATATGCGCAGTGGACGGAAACACCGCAGAATCATGAGGATCTGTGTGAGGGGATTAAACAAGTCCAACCTTAGGATGACCCATATTTTGTCAGTATAGTAAAAATACAATGCGTAATGCAATGACTGAAACTACAGTAGGCTGGGCAGATAACTTACATAAGCCAAAGATTTGGGTGGGATATCTTTGGGTAACCAGCACAGGAAAACCAGGCTAACAAAGTAGATGAAGACATCCAAAACACCACCCACGTCTCGGATCAAAGCCTTTGGTGTAAAGAATAGGCCATCTGCCAGAACCTAAGAAAGATAAACAGAGCTATGGAGATAACTAGAATGAATGATTGTAACAAAGAAAGTAGTAGTAGAATGGCCCTTGAACTAACACAAAAGTGATCAAAGAAGGGCCCCTGACCAAGCACAATGTAAATGCATATTATTCTAACAGAAAGGAAACTTTTTGATTTCAAGAGAGAAAGAGAAAGCTAACCTTGAGCATCATCTCCAAACTCATGAAGATAACAAAGACATACTCCGCAACCTGGAGAGCAGGCGTTTCCATGACCCTGTTATTTGCATCTTCAAACATCATAGAAATGCAGGCAGCCACAGTAAAGACAATGGAGAACCATGTCAGGTAGGTCACCATGGCGAGGAAATCACTGTAAAAGAAACAGGTATCAGTGTTAAAGCATTATAAACCTCAAATGTGATTTTCATGTTGCCATGGAGGTACAAAAATCTCCCCCTTTTAAAATGACACTTACATTCAAGCAACCTGAGGGTACAGCACACACATTTCTATCTCAAAAATACAGCAAAATTGTCCATCTGAATACAAACAAAGATTTTTTGAACTTCAGCGACAGCAAGACATAGGCCAGTTGACAAACAAACCGAAATACACAATCAAATGCTCAGCTACTTACTGAAATCCTTGGTAACGACGCTTGATGGCCATTCCAGATTCATCAGTGAGAGTACTGAGATAAATTTCAAGAACAATAATATTCATAAAACAACAAACAATTTGCATCATGTTAAAGGATGTGAAAACATTACAAAAAAGCACACTAGACTTACGCATTGTATCTGGCATATACTATAGCACTACAGATCTTGCGGATGCGACTCTCTCTACCAATTGCAAAAAGGGGCGTGTCAAAGTAGGGATGGTTCTCTCGTAGCTCCTCTTCCTTGGCAGTCCTGCAGTAGGGTCAAAGGTTACAAATATTACTTTATAAAGTCTGGCAATTTCTATTGATTCATCGCAATAAAAGGACAATCATTTATCATGGAACAGTTTATATTTCTACTCAAATGTCTCCATATATAATAACTGAAAGTTTTCATTCTAAAAACGTGTCTCCTCTTTAAACCTGGCATAAACATTTCAACCTATCCAAACAGTTTAGAAAAGCCCCAGATAACTTGCCTCTTCTGTACAGCTTGTTGCTTCCTTTCCTGTATCACTTTGATATTAAATGACACATTGCGATTGGTTATAGTGTCTCCATTCTCCTTGATGGATTCCATTGGCTTGTGACCTCTCAGTGACCCACGCAATGCCCTCAACCTGTTGATGTCACATTACAACTGAATCAATACCCTCAAATATGAAATTCTTCTCTGCAGACAATTACGCAGAGTGAAACAGAGACAAATTTTGTGCAATGTTTTGTCATGCTCACTGCATACAACAACAACAAAAAATTTATAAACTACTCCAAAACAACATCACAGCCTTCAATTACAGCATCAACCAACAGGTCATTTTACACAAACCCATTCTATCAGACGGATGCCAAACATAGTGCCATGTCTCAGTTGTTGAAGTTCATGAGCAGATTTGGAACATAAATCATAAAATGCAGCACAGTGCAAAAATCTTCTAAACGTTACAACAAACCAAAGAAAAACATATGCAAAGGCATAACAAATCTCTCTTTTCATAGGATTCACAAAATAACAAAATCCTACATGTAATTTAGCAATTCGTAACATTTGAAACAAACAGAGTACTGTACTTCAAGTTTTCTAACAATACACTGTGCATTTCAAACACACGTCACAGTCCACATACTCAACGTACATAACTCAAAGAAATTCTGTTCACAACAAAAGTCATAACCAGGGAACTCAAGACTGAGGTGCCAACAGCTCTTATGTCTGTGCATAGGAGATGCAAAAAGAAGTAGCTTTCAAATGCGGAATTGTGTTTTGTTCATGACTAGGAATAGTCACAGCAGCGTTTCCATGGAAATGTCCAAGCCACAGCCACTAGCCAGAAAACAATCACTTTGCAGAAGACCTTAACTCGACATATTCTTCATCTTGCATGCAGTGCATATTATGTTCTTTAACGGGGTGTACATTCTATGTGTACAAGAACACTTTTGGCAGAAAATGCCACAGAGCAGGGAGTAAACCTTCTATGATTATTCACGGAAACATTTTCAGTTCTACTGTCTACGGTTTGTTGTTACATTATGTCCTATTATACTGCAATTCAAATGGTCTATAATGGTCATATGGCCAGTAAATGGAAACAAGTGATTACTTGATATTAAACTGCATAACACAGCTACTGTACCCTCACATCAATCGCACCGCATGTGAATCAAAGCAGTGCATGTGAATCAAAGCAGTGCATGTGAATCAAAGCAGTGCATGTATGAGGAATATATACCCAGCTGCCATTATGCAGCAACCACTTACATGTAAATGGTAAGCTCACAACAACAGGATACACGGCAGCAAAGTAATTATTCTCATGGAATACGTCACAAATTACAACTATTTTTTTGACTTTTGGCAAGACACATCAAAGCAACCACTGACTGCTGTATGATGGGGGACATAACGATATTTGCACCAAAGGAGAACACGGTAATGACAGTCACGCTCAACGATTGCTACATCATACAGGAAACCTTCTGCTTTACTGCTGGGGAAGCTAAGGGTAAGGTCAAATACAAAACTGTGCAGCTACTATTAATTAAAACCTACACTACACAATCAAGCATTAAAATGAGCAGCAATGAAATGAAATGACATGGAATGGAATGGGTGTAATGGAGTGGAATGGAAAGAAATCAAATGGGTGTTGTGGAATGGAATGGAATGGAATGGAAAGAAATCAAATGGGTGTTGTGGAATGGAATGGAATGGAATGGAAAGAAATCAAATGGGTGTAATGGAATGGAAAGAAACATAATAGATGTAATGGAATGGAATGGAAAGAAATAAAAACAGTGTAATGGAATGGAAAGAAATAAAATGGGTGTAAATGGAATGAAAAGAAACAAATTATCGCCACACAACTCCACAACATCGATGATCAGTAGAACAGGCTTATCTGTCACCGCTACTCAGTTGATACATTTCTTGTAGTCATCTCCACGTAAAGTAACCAGCTGATGATAAGATTAACCAAAGAAACTGGAATGAAATGACATTTAAAGTACATGACATGTGTTTGATATTTACCGATATACCGACCTGCGGTCTCGACATCCATACTCGCTAAGCATACGACCCCGGTAACCAATAGCGCCATAGCCAAGACTGAGTACCCTTTGATGGGCTGAGTTTCTGTAAAGAAATAAACAACAGAAAATCATAAAAACAACTAAACTTCTCTAAACAAAAACAACACAAATATTGCGGAGTTTTAAAAGAAAATGACTTCCTTTGCATGATGTACCTGGTTATAGCCTGGTTGATCGGGGTTGGGGAGCTTACAGAATTAGAGAGTAACTTCTGACTCTGTTTTTCATATAATGATTTGTTCAATCTGGACTACTGCCATTATTACTGATGCATATCTATGTCTCATGATTTTACATCTTCAGAACTACCCCTCGTTCATAACTGCTGAAGCAACAATCTGAATTTTACCTGACAATGGCGGCAATACCAGTTTTCCTGTGCACCAAACTAGGTACATGACAGGTGACTAGCATCTTGGCTCGTCGACACAGTAAGCGCAGCTGATTAGCTGGGTCAGGCAAAGCCACCACCATTGACCCCTGGTTGTGACCCTGAGTATCTCTGCTGACTGATCGTCGTAATAATCTCTCCATGTCTGTTCCTGTCTCCACAAACTGACGGATGAAACTATCCCTATGTAGAAAAAATGACAGTAGAAATCTTAACCCTTGTACACTGTACGTAAGTTCTCGATTATGATTGTATCAGCAGCATTTGAAGCCAAATTACTGTTGACTCTCTTGGTGGAAACCATCCATGATCTAATCAAGTTAAAGACTTTGATGCCACATCCTAGGTACTTTTAGGAAATTGAAGTACAAAGCCCTGTGTGAAGTACTAGTGTACTGGCTCTACTGACCTATCACAAGACTGCAAATAAATCAGAAAATGTCAATTTTGACAAAATGGCTGCAGGAGAACAAAATTCAAACACTGCCTTGAACTTAATACCTACCTGATCTTTGGAAGAGAGAATTCTGACGGCAGACGAGACAGACTAACCATCTGAGGTTTGTCGCTGTCAACATGAATCATACAAATACCTTACAGTAAACAAATCTGGCTCAGAACAGCAGTAAGAACATTGAACAATTGCGGTGTGAACTTTGAAAATCTTTTGACACTTACAAAGTCAACTTGGCTTGAGTGACAACACGAACAACAAAATCCAACAGAATCTAGGGTCAGTTTTGACTTCATGGCAGACTACTGCATTCTAAAGTTGTGAAATGGTCTTTATTACTTACGGGAATTTTTCAAACACTCGGAGTCGCAGAGGTAACTTCTCTATGAGGTTTCCTTGCTCTGTTGCTTTGAGGTGTTTGAGAGATTTTAAATCCTCATCTAACTCCAAGTTGTCCAAGATGACAGCTACAAACATGCTCAGTACAATCTTAATATTAGACCAACAAAAAACAATTACTTCCTCAACTGAAGCCCAACTTCAATTTAACTTGCTTCAAAGCTAAGTGTATCCACTAGTCACGCTAAGATCATTCATTTCAATCCCCATCCCCATGGAAACATTCAACATACACATGAAAATAAAACTCATTACTCATAAACATAATCAGAGGAACATTTATGGAAACTGTTCATTGGGTCATGTCTATTTCCAAGTGACACAATGCATCTACACCAGAAACAGGCACAACACTGCAACCAGTGTCAATGAGATATACAAACTGTGCACTACATCTTCTTGACAAGTCAAACAACCAAACTTGCATCAAGACACACGACTCTAACACAAACAGACCATTTCTACAGGGTTTGAAGGGTCAAAATCAAACCAAACACTCTTTGACAGTTTACTAAGCATTACTTGGACTTCAACAAGCAAGTACAAGGGGACCACAAGAAGTCTACTTCAACAAATTTCATTCCAATTCTAAAACATTTTATACAAATGTTGCTTTTTTCAATTCACTTTTATCGACTAGACTCTCACAAAAACCATGCTTGCACTAGGAAAATGCAAACTGTATCAAACCCATGTTTCTACCAGCCCTCGTTATAACATTTACATGCAAGTTCAAGTGACCAGAAACCAATATCTCTACTTGAAACAACAGACCAATATGAAGAGTTCAAGAAATCCCCCATGAAGAATAAATTTAGGAATTGCAACTCAAGTTTTAACGATTTATTTCCTTAATATGAACACCGAACAAGTTTATCAATCAACCTGCGTGACATAACTAAGAAATGCCACTTTGTCAGTGTTGGACCTAAAACCCTACTTTCTTTCTTCCTCAGAAAAAAGGGGCAAAAGAATGCAAGAATGAGTTATTGTGTGGATTAAGGGGGCGGGCTTGGGCCTGGTGTTAGTGATGTGGCAAACAAATGTAATAAGTACTACATCAAAGTGTGACATGAATTTTTTCTGATAACTAAGCATTGTGTGGTCAACTTGCTTATTCACTGCAATCAGCAGGCGCCACATAGTGCATTAGTATGCTACAGTCATGCTCTGTCATCAATCTCATGCATTCACTTATACACATCTGGATTGTTATTTCTCATCATCAATACTCAGGATATCTTAAAATGAGACAGGCAATGGACAATCAATCACACAACAAATGCTACACACCAAAAACAAACACTACATGATAAAACCCAGACATCAAACTAGCGGCATACTCTCAACTGTACACAATCTGTGTGAATTTATGTTGAGAGGTCTGGCTTTGACCCAGAAATATAGAAAGCAGCCTCCAACTGATATCTGGGTTCAACAATCAGATCTCCATCAAACAGCAGCCATTTTTGGTTTTCAGAATTAAAGCTTATAACAGTCTGGTACTCTTGGCAAAACACCTGAAGATCTTTGCCTGTGGTTTCCGCAGAACACATGTACTCCACATTGGCCACCATTTTGATAAGACCCTAAAGGTTAGTAAAAATGACTATCCAAGAGAATGTGAACCTAAATCCCATTCTTCTATTGGACCTAGATGGTATGTATATTTACCACAGTGGCAAACAGGTGATAAGTGATGAAGTAGATGGCTATAAGTGGGGCCAGACCATGATCGGCAGCAAGCATACTTTCATACATGACGACGGCCCAGCCCTTTTGAGTCAAGATTTGGAACATGGACATGAAGGCCTAGAATGAGAAGGAAAGGTGGGAGGGGGTAGTAGGCATCAAAGCAGAGAGAACAAAAGAACAAGAAAATAAACTTGTGTTATTCTTATTATCATGGTAAATTTGGAAACAAAGAAAAATCTTCAAATTAATCCCAACATGAAGTGCCATGTCACATAATTGAAACAAAAAGCTTACATTTGGATGTTTTTTAAAAGATCCGCAAACCGGCTCAACCTAGTTATAAATGTTTCAAACTTTCCAACCATCACAGTTTTTAAAATGAGATGCTCCAGCTGAGACATTTTACAAAGAATCTCGAGAAATCTGAAGAACAGAAAATAATGAAAGAGTTACAGTATTAAAAAGCCCAGAACAAACTAGACAGTTCACTTGGGATGTATTTGAAGTTTTTCTTTTCATCCATGTTATCTTCTACACAGGCAAGATTTAGTTCCGTCAGGTTTCTTAAAGGATGAATATAACCATTCTTTAAGAATCAAGGAGGCAAACCAAGAATGCTTATGGTGTAAAGGAAAGTCAAACAGTCTAGAATTTCAACCAATCTATGGAAGTCACATGGAATTTCTCTTATGATTTATGTGCCCTGAAATATTCCTCATGACACTTCATTTCTCAAGAAAATTTTTATCAGAAAAATATCTGCACGCCTTTCAAAAAAGATGCTCTAGAAATCTCATCCTGATGAGAATTACACCATAAGCTGCACTCTTGGTTCAACTGCGAACCATGTTGAATTCCTAGAGGGATCTGCCCTCTGTCAACACACTTACCACATAGGCAAAAAGATGGTAGGTTAAAAAGAACACGGCGATTAAACTGGATACATCTTCGCTGGCATGGAGCATACATTCATTCATTACCTCAATCCAACCCTCCTGGGTTAGAATCTGAAACATTGCCATGAGGGCCTACGAACAGATATGGTGATGGAAAGGGGTGGGGAACCCACGCCACATACACAAATATTATAATCAGTTTAAAAGGGGTAAAATGAATATAATGGTTCAGCTGTAATATAACATATAAGGAAAGTATTCCTTGTAGACACACTTGCTGACATTCAACATCAAGGACTACTGCGGGTAATCCAAAATATTCAAATGACAAGACATTGGTTTACTGAATACTTCCATAAAAATAGACATGTTATTTGTTCATGATGCCAGCAAGAACAATGACTTAAGGCAAATTTTCAATTTGCCTGTTCAACATCCAAAAGGTTTTTCATAGTTTAAGGATGCTGTGCATATTGTAATACTGCTAAAATAGGTTTTCAAACAGTTATTCCCACAAGGCATCTTTCATACAAGAAATACCCCCGTTTCATCTCCAAGTACATGTCAGGAAACTTTTAAATACAACTTTAGTTGCCAACAAAGAAACTGTTACACCTCAGACCTAGAGGTAAAGTGCTACAGCAACTCAATACTGCAACTCCACAATTTCTAAGTCAACATTTAGCTTTATTAGGTTTAACAATCATAAGACAGATATCCAACGACTATTACTCACATGAGGGAAGGTCCAGAATTGCTTGAGGTCCGGAATATAACAGAATAATTGAAGACTAATGACTGATACTACGATGAGAGAACTCATGGTGAATAGAATCAGTGTGCCCAGCTTGACGAATGGGCCAAAAATCTAAATTAGGTAATGAATGAAGAAAAAGCAATCGTCAATTTAACACTGAGCTTTACTGAGTGTTACAGATTTGGCTAATAAGTCAGTAGATCTAGAGATAAATACCAGAGCGATTAAACACCTGTTTGAACTTAACTAATCACTTTCTGAATCACGTCTATGCATAACGAGAATGCATCCAAGGGCAAATGGTGCACTGTCAATATTCTCCGCTGACACTAAAGTAAAACTTTTACATCAAACTGAATTCCTGATATAAACCGCAAGCACATAATCTTCTGAGAAGTCAAATTAATTTTACACAAGTTATTAAGCAAATATTAATTCTAGCACAGTGTTACTGGCAATACCTTGCGACTGAAATCTTCCAATGTTGGCGACAATTTGATCAGACGAACACATCGCACCACCTGAAAATGATTGTTACAGAATACCAAAAGGTAGATCACAGAGAATGGGGAATGTTCACATCATAAGGGACGTGTACATAAAAACATGGTTTTACTGTTTAATTTTTGCATGCAATGAACATGACACCACAAAGAAAACATTCTTCACCAGACCAAAAAAGGGAATTTTAAGTTCTTGATACCAATCATTAATTTAACTATGATTTAATCCACCCCGAACTGAGGTGCAACCCCAACTGGCGAACAGAAAGAGGTGTTTACAAGCGGGTTCTTGCACGCATGTATGCACAGACCATACATGCCAGAATAAATTAGTTACGCATAATCAGCGTACTCTGCGTTAAACCTGCATATACCTGCGGGCTTCATGGTGGGCCTATGC
Organism: Acanthaster planci; assembly: GCF_001949145.1. The sequence goes on along the minus strand of NW_019091479.1, from coordinate 719,366 downwards.
GTTGAGTACCAAAAAGCACGCCCTCTTTTGTTCCACTCAGAGCGGATACTCACTTGGAAGTAAGTGAACTGTGTGTGGTATAATTTGTCGAAGAGATGCAGAGTTGTTCCAAGCGCCAAGCATAACTCAAACTTATGAAGTGATCGCTTGATGTAACCAAAGAAACCAAGACACCAAATCTTGAACACAACCTCCAAGTCAAACAGAACGGTGAAAGTCACCTTGGAAGGGGAAAAAAATTAAGATTGATTGATTTGGAAACTGAAACCTAACTTCTCTCACAACACTGGCAGCATCATGTCAATGATTACCCCAATTTTTTTTTAATTTGTTAAGTCATGTAAAAGTGGATTCTGAAATGATCGACTGTAACATCAACTACAACTCAACCAGTGTTGTCACAAGACCAGACACAAGACCAGACACAAAACCAGACACAAAACCAGACAAAGACCAGACACAAGACCATCACAAGTAACAAGTCGAACAATGACAATGGAATGCTTTTGTTGTAATTCATTTGAACAGCTTATGACTTGAATTCAGACTGAAGGTCTTGTGTTAGTCTTGTCTTGTGATGGTCTTGTGAAAGTATCAAGTGGCCTCGACAACAACACTGAACTCAAAGACAGATGATGAACAAAACTGTCTTCCTCTCCACAGCTATCCAAAGAGCACAATTACAGCATCTTGTAGACAGAAAGTACGTGTACGGAAATTCCACTCAATTTTCAAGATCCTCATCCTGTTGATATCAGTTTTACTAACAACTGTCCAGATGCCTGAATTTACAGTGTGTGGATGAAATAGTACTAAGCATTAAGATCAAATACACAATACAGCACCTCACCTGCGCTGCATACAGGAAATCATGGTATCTGCTGCTTTCTTTCTGTCCAAGTGAGTTCAGCATGTTGTAAGTTGAGGCTAGCAATGCATCACTGATCACCAGTATCAAGATGACCATATGAAAAGCCCTGGACTGTAGAATGAGTTGACAGCAATGAGGGGCTAAGCCTCGCGGTTTATTTTCATCCACAGTTGTCAATTTCCACGGTGTACAGGTCCCGTCATCTTGAAGCACCTAGGACATTCCAAAATTCCAAAGTCTGATTGAAATTGCAACTTTTGACAAAACCTTAAAATTGTAATTTTAATATGCTAAAGCAAACCTGCAATACATAGTTTTCTATACCCACAACAACTGTGCTGAATGAACTGGCATAAAACCCAACTATCCTTAGCAAATAGGCTGATGTAGATAATGAGATTATGTGGTAATTTCGTAAGTTGATTCATGGTTGGCTAAAAAGGTTGATTTCTTACCTTTGAATCAACTGCTGATTCTGCTGTGTTTCTGTTGGTCCACATTTGTCTGAACTGAACTCTGATCTCAGCAAATGTCTCGATGATGACAGCTATGAACACATTCTGAAGGCAAAAACCACGAGACATTTGGTCGAGTTTGATACTTGATGTGCATAAAACAATCAGCAGTAGACTAAGATGAGTGCAAACACTGGAATCAATTAATGCTCACCTTCACAAGCCAGGCAAGAAAGAAGATCATTGTGACAAAGAAGAAGTAGCCACGCCATGGTGGGAAGCTGTCGATGACTTTATACATGACAAACACCCAACCCTCCAGAGAGGCACTCTCATATACTGTGAAGATACTGGATCCTTTGTGGCAAAAAATAGGAAAGATTACTTCATGTTATATAGTGTGATACATCTCATAAAGCAGGTGGTAGCAATCAATTGTAGGCAATTTACAACAGGTGCGAGGGGCTAGTCTAACTTACCTATGTGTTCAAAGCCATTGTATCCCATGACATCTCTTGGTAGTGAATCTCTGTTTATGCATGTCATTCCTTGATGACATTTATGTCCCATACCGTAATCCACTGAGCAGTGTGTGTCTGGTATCGCTAGCTCATTCATAGTGAAGTTAGAACTATAGTTGCAATGAGTAAATGAGAACACTTGATTACAATCTGGAGCACACTGGAGAGAGGCAAGCACTTTTAATTCTTAAGCCACCTGTGCAACAAGTGGACAATTTTTCCAACATACTATTTTGAATTTTGAACAAGGGCACAGTTAAATCTGTCACCTTCACTTTTTTGAATGTTGACATCTCTGCTTTGCCTATCTTAGTTCTGAATAAACTAGTAACTTACTCGTTTGTTGTACCATTTACAACACAGTGAGCAGAGAGACTTCCAAACATCTGCACTCCCAGCATTCCATACAAGACCAGAAAGAAGACCAGAAAGATAGTCACACTCCAAACCTGCTGGCCGGATCGCCTAGTAAGAAAGAGGAGGAAGGAACACCAAAGGTCAAATGAGTTGATCAAACTCAGCCAGATATGCCACTAACATCCACTGGCATTCGGGGATTCAATACTCTGTAAATCAAAGACTCCAAATGAAGAGAACTTAACAGTGCCATCTTAAATATCACAGGACTGGTTCCAATGGTATTGATTGGTTGGGTTGGGTTGGGTTGGGTTGGGTTGGGTTGGGTGTATGTATGTATGTATGTGTAGGGTGATAATTGAAGTGATCAGGGGATATGGCAAAGCAAAAGTTATTAATGCAACTGGTCTTAGTAAATCCAGTTTATTACAATGACACAGAAGGGCCATGAATAAAGGCGGAGTCATGCTTGATATGAAAGCAAACACAATTTTGTGATGTCAGACCAAACACACGAGCTGCAAATCTGCAAAAGTTGGGCACATTTTGAGCAAAATTCAATTCGCTGTTGCAATCGTCTGAAGAATGAACCTATGTTAAGGCCGTCAATTTTGCTCATTGTGAGCAGTCTGACCAATCTTGTGAAATGTTAGCCATACGAACTTACCTAAAAATAGACATGACACGAGACTTGGGCAGTTGGAATTTGAGATAGACCCGTACACATCGTATTGCCATCAGTGGACGTGGTGACCTCAGAATGGAATAAACTGTGACTGCATTCACAACTTCTATCAACTGGAAAAACTGGAGGAAAAGCACAACTGACAACGGTGATAAAGATAGATGTATGTATGGTCCACCATACTTAACGATCTCAATTCATTACATGAAAGCAATCAACAAGGAAATGTTCATTCTTCCTTACCTGATGGAATGAATCATATACATGCATACATGTGCAGGAGTCTACCAAATTTGAGTCAAATGTCTACAAATGGTTTCCCCTGGACAGCACAACCTCCCATTTCAGACACATGTAGGCAGACTAAGATGTATTTACTTAATGCTGATCTTGCTAAAAATGGACAATGTAAAACATGAAACTGAATGATTTATTGTCAGTTAAGTTTAACTTCAAGGAAGAAATCTAGGTTTGTTTTGTTACCTGCAATGCCACCGAGACCCAAACCAGAAGCACCATGATGGCATCAAAGACACACCAGTTATCCTTCAGATAGGGTGCTTCCCCCTAGCAATCAAAAATCACAAACCACTTTAATACAAATAACTGTTTTATGTAGCACTTTTGGACATAAGAAATAAACTTGAAACAAAACAATGATTAAACAGCTGGCTGTTAGTAGGACTTACTCGGATGACACCTTTCATATGCATCTTTGCAATCATCTCAGCAGTAAAGATCACACACACGATAATATCCATGACAAAGGTGATGTATTGCAGACTGGGGATGACTTCGAATGTTTTAGGAGTGTTACAACTGACTGAGATGAAGCTGATAAAAGCCATACCACGAAGCACGCCTCGCACCTAGAAAGAATAGCCAAATGTCACAATTCAACTCTGAGTTCAGATCTAACATAGAGAGGATGATTATGTTCTGTCTTGAACCAATAAGAATGATATATTAAACTCTGTTGCCTATTTTCCCACGGTAAGGAAAAGTAACAAGTGACCAAGTGTCTTACCAATGGCCATACGTGTACCTACATAATTTGCCACATTTCCTACCTGCAAGACATGACACTACAATCTGTTGAGTTACACAGTACCGACTTTTTTAATACATGTACATACGTTTGACATTACATAATGCCTTGTGAGAAGACTAACCCACGGTTGGTTGACCCACTGAATCTTAACGCTGTCGGTGATATTTTCATCAGCTCCATAGTCTGCCAGTGGGACATCTTCGAGTCGACTGGTGCTGTGTTTACGCTTCTTTAGAACCATGCTTGCAGTGAGTTGGATGCAACAAAGATCTTATTCTGGCAGATATATGTGTCGTGTACTTTCAATGGACCTGTATGAGAAAAGTGCAATTACCTCTGAACTTATGTTCATGTTAGCAAATGTTAAAAAATTGGTACAGGTTGGACTTGTCTCTTTTTTTCAAGCCTTGACGGAAAAGATGACACAGACAAAATGAAAATGAAAGGCATTATACACATGATTCAATTACAAAGAACATTAAACATTTGATGATTTAAAATGCTAGCCTAACTGGAATTCGGATGTTTACAATAGTCTGGTGGTATTTTTAACATGTTTGTTATATGTGTATGACTTGTGTCTGTTGGGAAAGAATTCCATATACTATGTACATGGACGCCTCTTGACACCCTGTGCACAAACCCTAGGAGACTGGTCTGAAAAATTCTAACGTTAAATGTTGAACATGGTGAATATCTCAATCACTATCAATATTTCCACTGCTAACTTTGACTTTTTGGATATCTTACTGCTTTCAAATGGCTAATAGATCACTGTGGGCAAAAATCTGTGGTGTCTGTACATGAATTCTTTCCATCTGTTGTAAAAATCATGGCACTGGGCCTACGTGTGCAGGTTGAAGTTCCATCAACCAACTTGACCAAACATCTGTTAAACCCATAGGCCTAAACCGATAAAATTTGCACTGCACTAACGTTATACTAGCTCCGCCATGTCCGAAGTGAGCCAATTCAATCACAAACCAACCAGTAGCCAGGTAGCCATGCATTTAAATATCAAATATCATATGCCACATGCACATTGGTGATGCATCACCAGTGTGGCAAATGACATGACCAGACAGATGCCAGAATCCAGAAAGCGACCATGGTGCCTGCTACCCCAGAACTGTGGGGTCCAACGTCCACCCCACACTCAGTTCTGGGGGTAGGCGACAGCAGGGTTGCACTACACCAAATACGCGCCCATAGAAAACAGTGCCAAATCTGACCAAAATAGCGCCCCCTGTTGACTCTAGTGAAGAAGTTGACCTCCGTTTTTTCACTGGAAATTCAAGATTATGGCCAGAAGATCACTTCTCATTTCAATTTTATGGGGGTTAGCCACGAAAAGGGAGTAATTGCAGAATACCCTGCCATGCAAAAACACCCACTAAAAATCAATAGCTACATAGTCAAGTGGAGGTTGTTTGACTTCGGGTTATCCTTGCTGCGTCTTGAGAACAAAGAACTGCAACGCAAAGTGAATGGGGAAGGCGGAAGAATTTTCCCAAGTCCGATGTGGGTCCCGGGGAATGGCTACGCAGATACGGGGATATGAAGTGGGCCTTGTGGATGGAAGCGTGACTCCGTATCCACGTACCCACGGCTACGAGGTGGGCAAGGTGAGTGTGGCGGGATATTCTGCACAAGTACTGTGCCACGAAAATATTTTTATTCACCTTTGAACGAAGATACCCCCAAAATAGCAGTAAAACTAAGCACTCATTTCTGAGTGTAGCCGCCCGCCTCCATCATGTCTATCCAAAAAAGGCCTGCAATTTGGGGCTTTTTGTGAAAGAAATACCCCGAACTGGAAACTATCAGTCCTAAATTCAGGATTTATAGAAATATTTCTATGATGCCTCCTGATTATGGCCTGTCTTAATGTAAAAATCCCGTGGGATCACAAATTAATAAGCTCGCGCGCAGAAATACGACGATTTGGTTGAATCATGGAGGTAGCTACCTCCATGGTTGAATCATGGAGGAAGGAGGAATGCACCTCGAGGCCTTAACCCCTTGCAAATTGCATGGCGGTTGTTCACGCCAGCTGTATCACGCCAGCGCGCCACGCCGGGGTGACTCTAAAATTTAGTAATAAAGCTAACAAAATAATTACAATTTAACTATTTACCAACAATCTCATTGCAACAAACCCGTCTGTGTATTGTTACAAACGGAAGCAGAGAATCGATCATGGATTCCAGCAAAAAACATGGGCGCTTCTTCAGAAATCCTGCATCGTTTTCTGCAGCTGTCACTGTCAGAATTTATAATGTAAACGTCTAATTTTATGCAGACTAGTCTGTTACTAAAGCAATATGCGTAATTTATGTAGCGCATAGGGTTTGGGAAACAGGAATACGACCACCACTGCGTCGCAAGGAAGCAAAAACGCATGCTGAGCACTGCGTTGTACACCAGTCGGAGTGCACATTCATTTGTATGATTGGAATGTTAGCACGGGCACCAGTCACATTCCACACTGGGCTCTAAAACTACCCCCTCCCCTTAGAAAATGATTATGGTTTAAAAGTACCCCTCATGGAAATGGCACACAAAGAAAGAATGCAACAGTATGAAAACAAAATGTCTTTCGAAGTTTTTATTTTAAACCGTAATGAAATTCTCGTCTAAATTCAAATCAAGCAGATCAAATTCCACCAACCAACTTACAATTAATTAACACCACATTGATGAAACTTTGAAAGAAACACATTTACACGTGTAACATACATGTATTTCACATTTTAAAGTATTGACACAGTGCTGTTTTTTTGCCAATTTTCACAAATCTTAATACAAAACAGAACCTTATCCAATTCACAGGGAAAAGTGGAGTTCCTAAGCCTGCATATTTTGCCTTAAACATATGTAGAGAAGCAAAATGTTAGGCAAATAAAAACAAGGTATCACTAACACATACACAAACCATCCATTAATTATGACAATGCTGTCATTTTTATATCCTTTGTTAACATAATTTACTTTGCCATTTTTAACAAAAACCGTCTGCTGGTCTTTGAAAGCTCACTTTCAAGTACTGAAACATAAAACCTGAACAAGCAATTGACTAGAATTAAGCCATAAACTACATTACAATCACTGAAATCTCTTTCACTGGAGACCACTTTGCCTTCTGTAGAATGACTTCATATTAGTCAGTTTAAATACACCAGCTTCAATTAATGAAAATAAACATTTCATTTCACACATCCCTTGCATAATTTTGTCTGGCAAAAATTTAAAAAATTCCTGGACTTACAGTTCTGACAAACAATCCAAAAATTTGGACAGTTTAATAATTAGAATGCGTCTATAAAGAACAAATGCCACAGATTGTCCTCTAAACAAGCTTAATGAAACCAGTTTTTGTGGCAATTTGTGTCTTAAAAAGGTACTCTATTACCTGTCACATATTTCACTTTAACAAAGGATTCATGAAAACTGCTTGAAATAATTTCATAATTTTTCCCATTTAATGTATTCTTATATGCAGCAAAAAATCTGTGATACAACCTTTACCTACTCACTGAACTAAGAGTTTAATCTGCTAGCCTGGAATGTCCCCATTTTAAAACTTCAATCACCTCCAAGCATGGTTGAGGGCTTTATTTGCAGCTAGCTTCCTTGTCACACCAGCAGCAAACACTAAACCAACTAATACAGCGGTGATCAACGTGTAGTCAAAGTCTTCTTTCAAGACATCAAACAGATTGGAAGGAGTGACTCGAGTGAAGTAGTAATCTGAAAAAGAAGATGACTTCTTTTACATATGAAAAATCAACCAGCCAAACTCAAATATGTCTTTAATATTTGGCTCAATGCAAGGTGCAAAAAATTCCAAGTATTTATAATTAAGATTTTTCTGTAGCTATATAGTAAGGATCCTGTACAGTGTACCTACCTAAGCCATATGCCAAAAGTAGACAAGTGGACTCCAATCCAGCCGGTGATGTTAACAATCCCTCAATTCCAAGAACCTTATAAATAGACACAAGCACAACCTCTGTCATTACAGTTTGTAGTTAAGAACTGACTGGTTTGGTACTGATAATTCTAATAATTACCAATTGGTTAAAGTTGCTGATTGACTAGTACGGTATTGGTAACTCTAACAATTACCGATTGGTTATAGTTGCTGATTGACTGGTATGGTATTGGTAACTCTAATCAGTACCGATTGGTTATAGTTAATGATTGAATGGGTATTGTATTGGTAACTCTAATCATTACAGATTGGTTATAGTTGATAATTGACTGGGTGTGGTATTTGTAATTCTAATCATTACCGAGTGGTTATAGTTGATGATTGACTGGGTGTGGTATTTGTAATTCTAATCATTACCGAGTGGTTATAGTGACTGATTGACGGGTGTGGTATTGGTAACTCAAATCATTACCGATTGGTTATAGTTGATGATTGACTGGTGTTGTATTGGTAGTTCTGGTAGATATGGGATTAATCCTTCTTCTTTCTCTTCACTGGTAGGTTGTAGAGGTCGGCGTGGATCAAGGAAACGTTTTGGCAAGGCAAGGATACCCCCAGACTGAAGTGCAACTGTTGAGGTAAGCAAGAACACAACAGATTAAGACGACAGTTATGACAAAGCAAAAAACAAACCCTCACTACCTTAAGCCAAAGGTAAAAGAAAGGCCTTAATCAGAGAAGGGAAGCTTGATAATCTACACTTCATGGTAAGCCAACCACCTATTTGTGAATTTATCTCACAGGTTTAAATACTTGAGAAAAGTGATGTTCTAGAACAAATGTGTCCTTAATTGAAACAAAAAAATTCCTGACCAACAAAATTAATCCAAACTGCAGAGAAAGTTGAAGTCTTCCTTCAAATTAGTCTAGGAAAGGATTGGATAGATAGTAAGAATAAAATGAATGACTAACGTAATATATTGCTGCTGGTTATTCCTTTCTCTGTACGTGTTACTGCCATGGACTGTAGGGCTGATGGTTGGATGTATGATTGTCTCAATACCAGAGGCGCAGAAGGAGGATCCACAGATGAAAACACAGTGCTGTTAAAAACAAAGCAAAGTTGCTTATAACGTCCTAACCATACATGAACATGTAAGTTCATTTCAGATGATTTTTTCCAGACCCAATGTGATAAACAAATAACTCACCTGTTTTTCTGCACTTTTCCTTCATAAAGCTCTAACACCGTCATCTCATGACGTCTGTGACGCAAGTTCCAATAATGGTACTACCAAGAGACATTTTAAGTAAGTTAACTAACAACGTTCCATTGTCATCGGTATCAAAAACATAAAATATTGGCACTTAAAAATTCAAGTATATCGTTTTGGCTTCAAATAAGCAGTCAATTATAATTGTACAAACCAGTAACAAAACTGTTATGTAAACATAGCAAACAGTGAAGGGAAAATGGACAATGAAAGCCATGCATATTTGTCAATGCGTATACATGTATAAACAAATGAAATGACTTCAGAGACTTATAGTTCATACACTTCACCAAGCATTTACCTACTGACCAAAATGCGACCCCATAATCTAAACCAAAATTTGTTCCACATGCATGCATTTTAATGTGGAGGCCAACTCACCACAATCCAGTTTTCTGTGTGAACCAGGAACAGAGGGCTAGAGGCCCTTTTGTGATCAATGCTGAATACAATATGACCAGTGACTACATCAAGTAGATAGATGCTAAGATGACCTGTCAAAGACAAAAGAACAACACAATATTCACACATGGCAAAGCCACACACTGCTTCCTTTGATGCCACCCAATTAGTACACCAAACATTGGTTATGACTGTGTCAAACAATTTCTCATACTAAGACAATCCAACACATACCTTTTCCAGATGCATCTTGTCCTTCAGTAGCTACGGCAACCAAATTAGGATTAAGGTATTTGTAAAGAACGGAGCGATCACCAAGCACACGACCCTGAGAGTGAACGTGCTCTGCAGACCAAGAAAGAAAATGGTGCATACAAAAGAAGTCACAATAGACTCATAAAAAACTGTGCTACACTAGCAACATCCTGTATATTTAAAGTAATAGGGCACTAGTGTGTACAGCCTTAGTCTGTTTGATAAATCAAATGTTCCATATGATATACCCGTATGCCTCTTTGCTTCCAGCTTAACTATGCCTTTATCCGTTGTTGGTAACTGGACATTCCAGATGACATTAGCTGAAAGAGACCTCGATCCTTGTCCTGTTGAAGCCAACCGGTAGCCTTGTAAGGAGTTTTCAGAACGGTTACCAGTGAAAATATATATAGATGATGCACGGTCTTGCAAGATACCAGCAGCCTGTTTAGGGTAAACATGGACCTACAATCCAAAAAAACAATTGCAATATTAATGACAAATATGCTAAGTGTCTTTGGTATTTTAGTAATTACCACTCAAATTTAACACTTGTAATTCCAAAACTCTTCAGTTTATGAAAATATAGAATGTGTACTGGGCAATTAATTTAGGACAAAGAACTGACAAACCTGTAATTAAGCAAATTCAAAAGGTAACACTTCTTAAAGCAGGCTGGTACAAAATAAATGTAAATGACAACCTAATGCAAATACAAGGCACTGCACACCTCTGTAAAATCAATGTATGAATTTTTAGGAATGGATCAGTCCTACCTTATTGTCTGTGTCCAGTAAAACCAAGATCTTCAGTTCCTCTTCATCAGCTAATGCTAGCATACTAGCCTGCTGAGCTCGGTAAGGTAAGATATGATCAGAATTCACAGGGTCGAAGGAATCACCAGTTATTGGGTTGAAGGAGTACATGAAAGTGTTGCCAGATACCTGAAGTGGTCAAAAATTACTCAGGTTAGTTACAAGTTGATATATAAAGATTCAGAATTCCATGAAACTCCCTAAGCATTCTTACCAAGATCCTTCATGAATTCTCTAAATCCTGCAGTGGGCAAAAAACCACTCAACAAATTCCTACTTAAACCTTACGAGCCATGAGGCTCCGTTTACAGAAATGGCAGTTGTCTGAAAATCTTTCAAAAAGTCTGTGCTGATTTTGAAGGATCTGTAAGATCAAACTCTAGTTCATATTTGCTTCCAAAACTTAATGCAAAAAAGCTTGCACATCAACAAAGTAATGAACAACAAATTCTATTTTCAGTAATGATTTGAGATTAGTGAATGTACCTTGTGGATACCAGTGACAGTGCATTGTGGTGGATGAGGGAAATGAGCAGTAGTTCTCCGTACAAACAACAACACCTGATTATGACCAGGGATATCTGAGCTCTGGAGTATGGATAAATAGGTAGTCCAAACCAGTGATCCATCCTCAGAATCAAGACCAAAGATCTGAGAAACAAATCCACAAAATTGGGTTAGCACTACACAAGAAACAAAAACCCTTCTGTTTACCGACAATAAACAAATGAAACTCTGATTCTGGTGGGTTTTTTAGATTTCTAAGCTATCCTTGTGTCAGCTAGATGATTCAGTTCCTATAACGAAACAATTCAACCTCGAACACAATCTAGACATCCTACCTTGCCAGACCTGCTGACAACAATTATGATCTTGCGAAGACTGAACTCATCTCGAGTAAGTGACTCATTTTCATCAGAACTGCCTCCCTCTTTATGCAGTGCAGATCTACCTTTCAGTGTTTCCTGGATGCTGATTGGATCTTGAAGGAAGGCATGGCTGAATCGTCTCTTCAGATGGGCCAAATAAACCTAAATAGTGAAATAAATGCAACAAAAACTTATCTCAAGTAGTTAAATGAAAAGAAAACCCACATGCATCAATTTACACCTTTCTTGCTAATTATGACTTGTGGAAGAAAAATCTAGGATCAAGGCAGGTTAATAATTAATGACTGGTCTCACCTGAAACTGAGCAAACTGTGTACTAAGCCTCCGTAGGAACATTGATCCTATGCTCTCTGTAGATAAATAGAATAAAATTAACATTAATGACTTCTTGCATCAAGATACAGTGCCAAGATGGTTTCTGAATCTTCCCTTAATAGATAAGTCTAGGCTGTATACAAATGGAGAAACATCTACAAATTTCTTCAATCATCTTGCCAGGGCTACAAAGTACAGATGAACTTTACCTTGTGCTTTTCCACCAAATTCTTCTTCAAACTTTGCTTCTGTGTCAGACACAGGTAGTTCAACCATCTCAATAGCAGCCACTGAGGCAAGTCCCTCTTCTCGTTGCCAAGCAATACGTCCTTGACAGGCAGACACCACGAAAACCAACAAATTCTTCCAATATCAGGCATAATCATATACTACCAATTGTGATTTAAACATTTTTAACTTCAGGGGTTCGAGTGGCCATTTAAAATTAAAGCTGAAAACAGCTAGCAAAAAGCTGAAATGGAAAACGTTCCCATACTTTTGTGCAGAAAAAGTGTACAAAAAAGCTGAAATTCGGGGTCAACATCTACCCAAAAAAGCTGAAATTCAGGGTTAACATCTACCCAAAAAAGCTGAAATTCAGGGTCAACATCTACACAAAAAAAGCTGAAATTCAGGGTCAACATCTACACAAAAAAAAGCTGAAATCAACTGAGAAGCTGAATTCTTTCACCCCTGTAACATGTACAGCTGTTAGCAGAATCTGTCATCCAAATGTTGGCTTAGCAAAACAAAACCCATAACATTACACAAGGTCTTGGCATCCTACCGGGTTGGTTGATCAGTGTCAAGGCATGATCAGCTGTCTCTAGGAGGACTCTATACCCTGGATTTGCACTCTTCTTCTCAATTAGTAACACACTCATCTTTGTTGGATTTCCATGGTCACCTGCCAAGGTTACTGTGTCTTTCATTGCTGATAGCTCTACACCGTCCTTGTAGCATCGGAAAGTGATTTCCTGTAAGTTCAAGTAATTGGTATAACTGTAAATAATAACAAGATCAATTTCAATTGCATGAAGACATCGAAAGAGACAAGACAAGTATTTAAAAAAAATTCTGATTCAATACCTTTGTTGATGAGAGCCAGCTAGCTGTCGTTACAATTGCACTGCCTTCCTGGGTAGAACCAGTTATCTGCCAAACCTTAACATAAAAGGAACCAACAAAATAAGATCAAGATCAATGGTGAGACATCAGCTCTCAGGAGTTTTCAAATTTTCCAGACTTTTTTCTGATTAGTGCATCAACCTACCGATGGTAAATCTTTGACCAATGTCACCTGACCAGCAGACATCTTAAGCAGAGCATGATGATCCTCTGTCAGTTGAAGGGCAAACTCAGGTCTCTCAGTTGATGGAACATACAGTTGAATCAATGTGGGGTTAGGACCATGTTTGTCAAGTCCAATTGTCTACAAAAATTTCAGAACAGTAAAATTGTCATCATAAACTGCCATCTAGTCAAGGAGCTCAGGGAAAAGCCAGAAATTAAACCTGCCAAGTCTGTTCAAGACAGTACTATGTGACACTGGGTATAAGACATACCTTCAAAGGAGTGGTAGAAAACACATTGATATTTTCCAATGAAGCAACCTGTAAGGAGTTGGTGAGAGTATCCATGCACACAAACTGAAGCCTGGATACCAGTATACAACTGGTATCCTGCAGACTGGCCCAAGCTGCTTGAAGAGATGCCTGATTCAAAGATATACCATGTGTGAAAAATTGAATTATTTTCAATTCTTGTTATGCTTCTCAAATGTTACTCAATAAATTGCAACACATTCAAGAAACATTTATGTAGGTTGTTACTTGCCTTATTCTGAAGGGCTCCATTTACTGCCGAGTACTTAAGTAAATTGAAGTGGGAGTTGGGAACCAGACCAAGTGTGTACACCGAAATACCATCTGAATACAGCCACTTGTATTTTGTTCTAAAGAGAGAAAATACATAAAGGAATAGAACTGTAAACCAGACTTTGTTGTATTTGGCTAGCCCACCTAAAGGAATCCTGGACAAGAGAATCTTCCCAACTTACGTGGTTGGTAGCTGTTGATCCCACACCTGCTGGCCATCTTTCAGTGAGTGTACATATAGGTTACTGCCTGCTAACACAACTACAGATGGCGTTTCATCATTGTTCACAAACACAGCTGAAGCATCGCTGTAGACACACAACAAAGGTTTGCACTTATTACCCAAAAACATTTGTCATAGTTATCATTAAGAAATCTTGGTGCAATATGAATAGAATGAATACATTACAGCTTAACTGTACTCCAGTCGAAGGAAATAGCCCTTAACATTAGGAAATGTCCCTCTTCTCAAAGAGTCTGATTAATATAATGCATCCCATTTCACCTGCTGTATTTTGATATGATTTTTGGAGACATTTTCTCCTTACCCTTCTGACACTTTAAAGTTTGCCATTTCAGTTGTTGTTTGCACTTCCCATCGTAAGAAACCTGATGATGGTTCCCAGGAGCGTAAAAAGTGGCCACCGCCTGACACGCTGATCAAATCTAACAGGAAATAAAAAATGTACCTTAACAGCACTAGCAATTAGGGTTTTTCGGTTTATTGCAATCTAATTCTTACAGTAGTGAATAGTTTCAGTAGCTAATAGGTCCTGTATAGTATCTAGGAATGGTAGAGCTTGTTATTTACCTTCATTGTTATACAACAAAGTATCAATGTAACCAGGAGGGCCTCGTTGGAATATCTGTCGCCAAGTCAAATGACCACTTCGAGTGTTCAGAGCAGCAACAACATTTGCTTCTGTTGCTACGAAGATATTTCGTTTACTTCCTCCTCGCTCGAAGTGCACCACCTTGGCTCTACCAATAAACTGCTCTCGCCTGCCAAATAAAATTAATGAATAAATTGTGACCATGTTTTAAGCCATAAGAGACTGAGACAGTGATAAAGTATGTCTAAATAAACTAAGAGACTGTATCATGTATGTTTTATTCATGGGAGGAATTTATCACTTCTTTCTTCTCAAAGATTAATTCCTATCGGAACAAATTTACAAATGACTCTATGTCCTAGTGTACAACAAATTATTAGCTAATTAGTTATCATGTGAGCGAGAGTGGAACATGGAATAATATAGTTTGGCTGTACCCCACATACCACAAGATCAAGTGCCAAAATGAATTTAACTTCAAGCACACTTGACATGCAGTAAAAATTGAATAGTGACCCTGTATGTGAAAAAAAGCAAATGTCAATGCATGCGATGAGCAGCATGGGAAACAACTGCACTACTTTGAAATTTACAACAAAATGTGCAGCTGCACGTTTTTAGTACACATATGTAAGTGAAATGGAGCCAAATACTTGGAGTAAGAATGGCGCAATACCCAGGGAACAATATGGTTTGTGCAATACCCAGGG
>NW_019091479.1:632106-703706 GCF_001949145.1 Acanthaster planci | reverse complement strand
TAATATGGTTTGTGCAATACCTATCTGTATCACACTGCTGTCCTTCAAGTAGAATTGAGGATTCAAGTTTGCTTGAACTTGAAGATGATGTACATACAGTGTATTGTAATAAAGTTACCTGAGTGCCACCTGCGGGCACACCACTCACACTCCTTCAATTCTTTTACTTCCATTTTGGCCGAGTATACTCTGCAGGTATATAAGACTGCTGCGTGCATTGGGGCATTGGTCATTCTTTTAGTTTCTTTTTTTTTGGAGCCACTTTTACGTTTGGGTTTCTATGCCTTAAGCCGTGCTCTCTCCTCCAGCCCTGCACTGGTCTTATTACTTGTGTTATCCAATATTGTAATGTAATGTTAATTTGCCTGTTGGATATCTTTGTAAATACTCATTTGCTTTGTTTAATTTGAATACTCAAGTTTGGAGGTGCCCCCGAAGTCTGTCTTGTTGCCGTGTGCATTTTTGTGGTTGTCAATTTGTATTCATTTTCCCACACCCCCCCCCCCGATCGGCCTGTTACTGTATCAGGCTAAGCTCACTTGAATATTGTGACTCCACATTCAAGTGGGAAGGATTAAGGGGCAATGCTTGCTCTTTTTTTCCTTCCAACAGCGCCTTTTTAACATTGCACAAAATGACCTAGGCCTGTGCGGTATTAGCGATGTTACGTCCTAACTATAGCATAAGTCCCAACTGTAGTGCTACGTGCTGCAGTTGGGCTTGCCCAACTATTGTTGACCAATGTCCGTGGGGAATGTTTCAACATCATCTAAGTCAATGTGTCTCACACTTGACAAATTCATCTAAAATGTGGCACTTCATCTGTTCATCGAGCCCTATGACCAATGACATGACATTTGTAAACAATATGACTTTGGCACATGCTGGGCACATCATGCACACAGGACCTATCTGCTGTAGTTAGGCCGGCCCAACTGTAGCACTCTAGTTGGGACGGACCCAACTATAGTTGGGACTGATGCGTAACCATGATAAAGGCTTATGCTAAACATTACAGTTACTCTAGTCTTAACACTAATTAGCTTGCACATTTCAGTTCCCTGATTGTGTAAGTATTACAGTAAAATAAATGTTGGCATAAACTTGATTAACATAATAAGCCCCCTAGAGGGCGCTCTTCCAAAACCCCAGCAAAGCCAACTGTTCAAAATCTGCATGAACATGCACGATGATGGAGGTCATGTTGTAGCTACAAATAATCCTGGTGATTTCACAACGAAAATTTACCAATCAAATTTTCCCACTTGATCCTCATAAAGTGAATTGCCAATCCCAAAGAGTCCTAGCAGTAAAAACAGCAGAATAGCTAAACTGTTCATGCTGAAATGTTAGGAGTTTCCAACAGTCACGTCCGGCGTGCGCCAACATTAATCACCAATTTATGTGCACAATCTGGCACCCATTTAATACACATATTAAACAATACGGATAAGTTAAAGCTCTGGGTACCAGTCTAAATTGTACTTCAGTATCGATTGCAGGATTTCGAGTCTCCTCTGTTTGGGGTTAGATGAAAGCTGTGAGCGTGTAAAATGGGAACAAGGTTGAAAACACATGGGAAAGCTGCAAAGCTGGCAGTGGTACGGCACACTGTACACATGTACATGTGTACGTACAGCCTACAGAATGTAACAACACCCGGGACACCTGAACGGACGGACTACCTTTCGGTTTTTTGGTGTGAGCGATTTAAATAACATACCATTAGTCCAAATCTGTAATAGGCCTGTTGCTGTTGGAAAAAATGTTGCGTCCCGACTCCACTTCAGCAGTTGTGTATGACTATAAAGTCTATGTGGAGTGTAGCCCCACTAGTGTGGCACGGACTCTCACTCCCGATCCATCAGGATGGATCGGGAGTGAGAGTCCGTGCCACACTAGTGGGGCTATGTGGAGTGAAGAGAATTTTCAAAGTGTTTCGCAACAACATCGGTAAATGTTTCTCACTCAGTCCAGAATTCGTGTCTTTCCACTTCCAGCATTTCTATTATGACTGACTTTTATTGAGATGATATATGATGAGAAAAGTGGAGTCAGGATGCAACATTTCAGCCCTGCTGTTTTTCATGTTCTCGCTACTGACAACTTAGATAGCTTATGTAGTTACCAGGGTTACGTAGTCATGGTATTGGTAGTTATTCAGTTGTTATATTATTGCACTTCCTGGGCCGCTCTCCGTCATGTACATGATGTGCTTTTTTTCGGAAAACTGAATTTGTAGTCCTGCACCCAGCGTGAAGAAGAAGCCATCACACAGAATGGTAAAGACGAGAAAGAGCAAGACAGAAGCATCAACTGTAGACACAGAGAGACATGATGAGATGGAAATCGATGATGAAGCTCCTGAGGCAGTTTCCTTCAGTCAGGGAAGACAAGAGGCATTAGAATCTATATCAAATGCACTCAAAGATCTTCAGAGGTATGGAGAAATATTTTCCCCCTTTTAACTTATTTTTACTTCAGGAATCAACTATATCTAAACCCATGACTCTTTTGTTTAGGGCAGAGATTAGAGAATTACGGGGGGGGGAAGCATTTTGAATTCTTTGTTTTCCTTTCTTGTGTTTTCCACACCTTTCACAAAACTAGCCTGAATTTCTTCTGGAGTCCAAATACCTTGTGATAAAATACCTTGTGATGTTCTGTTGTATTTTGTCTTCTTGTCAATGACTATTAGAACAAAGTTAAAAGCCAAGGAGAAACGTCGAGAACGAGACAAACTTCTTAAGGAGCAGAAACAAAAGAAGAAGGTATCCCTTAGCAAGGCTAGGCTACCTGCTGAGCTACTTGACAAACTTGCCCAACCAAAGGAGTTAACGTCAGAAATCAGGTATCGTCAATAAGGAAGATGTTTGTGAATCATGACTTCACCCTTTTTCTTCATTATTTCTAATTTTTTATAAAGCTGTAACTGAAAAAAAGGGATGAAAGTGTAGCAAGTTTTATGATGTTTGCTATAAATAATTTTGATTGGATCCAGTCAGTATTTCCATTTGTGCTTTAGTGAGAAATCACAGACAGAATCCAGCCCTCAGGGGAAGCTAACAGTTCCTGTCAGGAATGATGATGATGATGAAGATAGTGACTTTGAAGAGTTTGATGAGGAGAAGGAGCCAACTACCATCCAAGTCATCCAGAGATCTAAAGTTCATAATCCATCTCCTAATGAAGCTACACTCCAGTTTCTACAGAATCAGATGTATGGCTCAAGAATACCTAGGGAATCCAGTGAGTGTTGTTTGTTGGGTGGACTTTGTCATTCTGCACAACTTCCCACTGACACTGCACTGCTTCGCAATTGTTCTGTTCCCTGTCAATACAGGCGATTCACAATAGTGTGCCACCAAGAGTTTGCAACACGTTGGCAAATCATAACACGCAAAATTTGTTGACCCCCTTTCAAACGCGCATTGAGTTGACAAATTTTGCACACGTTGCAAACACTTGGTGGCGCACTATTGTGAAACGGCCGTATTGCACTATCAGTGTTTTTAGTTTTTGGCTGCAGAATAAATTTCATTACAGCTCAGCACAATCGAGCACCATGCAGAAGGACCAAACACCTCCAACGTAAACATACAGCAGAATAGGAAATGAAGCAAATCTTCAGAATCCAATTTGTGATATTGCTCAGTTTGGAAGATTCTTTTTTTATGGCAGATGGATGATGGATGCTTTTGATTGATGACACATTGTAAGCAAAAACAGCCTTAGTTCCAGAAAAGTCACTTGAGCTGTCTGATTAATCTACTACAGCCCCAAGTAGCTCAAATGCTTCGTGAACTGTAATCAAATGGTTAATTAAGTGTAAATTAAGTGAAATGAGACAACATTTAATGAAACGGTTCTTTAACCACATGCTGCCGGGTGGCTTGAAAAATGCAGTGCACACATACAGGCCAATTTCAAGATTTTCAGTTTTCAAAAATCTTCAAAAATTCATCATTTCAATTAATGGACGTTTACACCCATATGAATTACTGTCTGGTGGCCACTGTAGCCTTACAGACAAAATTTATTGACGCCCGAGTATGTCAGCCAGGCCTGCAGCCTTGTAAAAAGAGCCCAGATTGTGCGGTGTTATATAACTTTCTTTTCAATAGGGGCCAGATTAGCGTGCAGCGGTGCTGTGTGGTTCATCGCTGCGATGGTGGAGCACTTTTGTCCCTGATGGTAATCCACTCGCACTAAATGCCCAAAACCGTGGTATACTGTTTCAAAACAAGGCTGTATTATCTCCACTATTGAGAGTGAAAAAATGTCGGTAATGCCCAGCCGCTCAGTCTTTTGTGCCGAGCATGGTCTTTTGTTACAAGGCCCTGCTCTTTTGTCTGGCTTCGTGTATAGAGCCTTTGTGCTCGAAAACGGGTCCCCCGGCAGCAAGTGGTTAAAACGATTTTAAAAACTTCATCTTTATCTTTCAGTGGCAAAGAATGTCTCCAGAAAGTTGAAGAGATATGGGAAGCCTGGGATGAACTTTTGCCTGAAAAAGCCACAAGGTAATGTATCTAAATCAGGGTTACTGGTACCGTTTAAATGGTAATGACTTTCATGAGAAGTAATGAATAATGATTATGATGATGGTAAATTAATGTGATATCACAGTAATGAATGGGATAAATATGACATTACTAGTGGCATTGTGTACTTGTATTGAATAGTTCATTACATCACCATCAAGGACACTCATAATTTGAATATAAAGAGGGCAGCAATGATTGATTATTACTATGACAACAACAGAATTCACAGAGCTTGAATTTTACCAAATGATATTTGCTTTGTGTACATTTTCTTGTTACAGGAATGACACTGAAGAAAAAGAGGGAAAACAGAACTTGACATCAGTCAGCAATTACTGTGAAAAAATTAAAACAATGAAAAGTCGAATTTTATTTCTTAATTCATTATAAGGCTCAATGAAAATGTGGTAGTCTATTTCCCATTTGGTACTATGGAAAATTGCAGCAGTTTAGATGTTCATGAAGAGGCCAATATTCAAGAGAAAAATTTATCTGTTTACTTTTTAATGAAACAAGGAAATAATTTCAGACATATTTGGCCAACATATTTTCTTCTCTCTGTTGGCACTTTATTACACTCTGACATGCTTTATTGGAACTGGTTACAGTTTTCAATCTGAAACTGTGAAGAATATTTTAAGTGCATTTCCCAAAATTAATGAGGTAGATGTGTTATCGTAACATTAATGTCAGCCTAAAACTGTGTTACATATTGTAATAAAATCAGGCAGCTTTTTGTACTTATCTTGCCTGCGTTCATTTTTTATTGGATTGTCTATAAATATTTATGAAGAAGTACTGTTTGTAACGATATAATAAAAACTTGTCATGCTTTAAAATTAATAAACATGCATATCACAATGTGCTGAACATAAAAGATGAAAGATGCATTCATTTTTTAAAATATCTATTGGCCAAAAATAAAAATCAGATTATAAAAGTTAATTGGGAATTGGAACACTGACAGGATATACCAAATTATACCAAAACATACAGCAAATTAAATTTGTGATGGGACTCTGGTGGGTCCAGGAAATGTATGAAAACTGTTTTAGCCGAATTTGTTTTACTTCTTGCATTTTCTTGTAATTTTGGTTTTTACATGTTTTTGTGTGGTTTTTCACATATACATCTGTATATACATGTATATAAATGTGTTGCTGCTCAGGGTAACGTCTTTACGTTTACTTGACTCGCCAGGGAGGAAATGTGGAACTCGGAATTACTTTTAAATAAAGGAATACCAAACAAACTTCTGGGTTTGTCTGGCACATGGCGGCGTCCTTCATTTACAGTAATGTAAACTTGGTGGCGCCCTTCGTGTCAGCATTAAAAAAAAATTTCCCGCTCACAGCAATAATGGTGGCGCCCTTTGCTCATGGTTGGTTGGTTGGTTGGTTGGTTGGTTGGTTGGTTGGTTGGTTGGTTGGTTGGTTGGTTGGTTGGTTGGTTGGTTGGTTGGTTGACTGAAGTGCTGAGGTAATAATAATAATAACAAGCACTTGTAAAGCGCCATCTATCTAGCAAACCATTCCGAGGCGCTCTTTATCAGATAACTTGAAATATTTCTTTACTTTCCAATTATAAAAACATCCTCCAACCAACTTATTCCCCAGCAAGAAACAAAATTACTACGTATAGAACCAAACCCTCGGCTTGTTGATTGTAAGTACATGTTTAACGCTCTCCTAACAGAGCTAATACATGCAAGTCGGCCAGAAGAGCACTTTTGTTGTGTGTTATTTTGTGTGCCGCATTTATGATAATTGCTCTCAACCTTCCAAGACGAAAAACGCATGCGTAACGGTTAAGATACGCCCATTTTATTATGATTACCCCTATCTTCCTACGGGTTGCACAAAACACTGCAAAATCAGACCGCCGCCTGTTGACTCTCGGGAAGAGGTTGGTCTCAGTTTTTTTTTCCACTGGAAATTCAAGATTATGACCAGAAGTTCACTTTTCGTTCCAATATTATAGGGGTTAGCTGCGCGATTTTTTTTATTCGCCATTCCCCGAAGATACCCCCAAAATAGTTGTAAAACTATGCGCTCAGCTCTGAATGTAGCCTGCCTCTATCCAAAATAGGCCCGCAAATTTGGGGCTTTTTGTGAAAGAAATACCCCGAACAGGAAACTACCAGTCCCAAATTCGGGATTAATAGAAATATCCCTATGATCCCGTCTGATTATGGCATGTCTTATTATAAAAACTCTCTGGGCCAACGATTTGGTGGAATGTACCCTTGGTGCAGTGCATTGAACCCTATCAGGGGCGGCGGGGAACCAGTTCCATAAAAGACTGTCCCATTTACGCCAAGGCTGAGTTCAGGCGGCTTATACTCGAACTCGTATGTTCACGAACAGCTCGCTTTTTTGTTCGTGGGTCGGCCGCTCGAACGCCGGGAACAAACAACCGGTTACCGATGGTAGTTAGTAACATGCAATATGGCGGCGCCCATGTAGGCTACGTTATTCGAGAGTTAATGTTTGGATGGGCTGAACTATATTCTATATATCCAGGAACATTCATTTCTGTGTGACGGAAAATAATTAATGTTAATTTGCAAAACTTCCCATTGTCTATGGCTTTAGAAGCCATCTCTCTACTTTTTGCAGCTGTTCAAAAATCAAAATCTCACGAGTTTTTCTTCCATGTGTACCTGTGAAACCCTGACGAGGAGGTGGTGTGTGATCCTGTTCTGAGAACAGTGTTCTTGAGTCGTGTTCCCGCCATTCGAGCGCGAGATAGAACAAGAAACCCCTGTCAAGCCTGAGAACAGGCCGCCCGAACTCGACCCAAACGATGCCCCCATTGATCTCCATTATATAGTGGACTGGATAGGTCCAAAACGCGTCCCGCGTATGCGTATTTTCAGGAGGGTAAATAACGAGCGTTGCGAATTTCGTTACGTGTACTTTCAAATGGAGTTTTTCAAAAAATGTTTGAGGTTTTTGTGCTTCAATCGTCAGATTTCGAACAAAAACTGAATTCTGCATTCATCAGAATGGATAAATTTGGAAAGAATAATGGTTGAGGTGTACGCAGTAGTGAATTACCGGAGATCAACGTCTATTAAGTTTTGGAAGAAAGAACAGAAGAAAACGTGATTCGCACCTTTTTAGTTTCAGAGAGTTTCTCAAGTTGTACTTTATAATGCTTACCTTAAAGCCTACATAGGCCTAGTAAGAAATTTATGACAGTCTATCTAGCCTATCAGGCTTTGTACATGAAACTTCACTATCTCGAAGTTGGGGCCGTCTGAACTTAATGTTACTCCTTGACAAAGGTGGTTTCAAAAACTGAACGACTATAATTTGTAGTTTATTTTCCCCAGATTTCAACGGAAAAATCTCCAAGAAAGCCATGATTTGTGTTCGTTGGATATGCAGACGCAATGAACCCAAATCGTGTGACAGACAATGTGACATGAGTGACAAAATTCTTCTTTGGGACAAAGATGAAACCAAAGTGAGAAGCAGAGTGCTGACGTTTCTGTTGAATGAAGTTACAAACAAGGGAATTCAAAGTCAACGCAATGAAAGAAACTTTATCTACATAACAAAGTTATTCATTCTCAGTTAAAACTGACTTTTTATGCCGGAAAGTAGTTGTAAAATGTAAATCTTTATTTAGGTCAGGTTGTGAAGTCAACCTTTTAACCTGATTAAGTGTCTGTTTTAAAAACGGTAGTAAGTTATTTTAGTCGCTCATTTCAAGCTGCACTTACTTTGTGCTCACAGAAAAGATTCTTCCACTTTGGTAGGCCGCATGTCGGTTTTAATAAAACTTACTCAATATACAGTGAATGAATTTTATTTAGTACAATTTTTCCTGATAGTGTGTAAAATTAAAATCATTTTATTGATAATTTTTGTCAGTGTTGGCTCATCGAAACAAGACGGAAAAACACATGGACAGTTTGGACATCATATTTACTGAAGAAACCTATTGCATGTCCTGGTGGAATTCACACAAAAGCAAGTTCAAATTGTCGCTTTCGAGTGGGTTAGTTGATGAAGAAAATGGTCAGTTATTTCCGGAAATGATATTCTTGCATTTTCTGTATATTTTGGCTTGTTTTAGGGATGGAGGCCGTGGCCCGGCTTAGCCATCATCCCATGAGAAAAAGGTTATATTGACCAGAAATGCACAGCATCACATACAGCATCACATTGCCCTCTTCGAAGCGTCACTATTGTTCGGCCGCGCATTTTGTGCACAAACAATTCGCGATGTCCTATCCAGTCTTTACAATGGAGATCAATGGACGCCCCCCACCATAGGATGGCGCCCTTTATCACTGCTTCACAATGATGGCGCCCTTTACGATGACCGTTAATTTCTTTTTCACAGCCTTAGCCGGTGTCCGAAACGGGCTTCTAGAGCTACGGCTAGGTCTATTCATCCGCGCGTCTCCAGGCATTTCCAATGGAGCGAAGACCTAGCTCTAGACAAGATATTCGGATGCAGCCTTACAGTACTTGATGGCGCTCTGCGACTAGACGTTCTCTTTCGACCGTGACCTGCTGCTTTTGACCTCTGTGCCTTAGCTTCAAGTTCAATGTTTACTCATTTTGTTTACCGGGCAACCACGGCAAATTGGCGGTTAGTACACGTGGCTCTGGGCTGTTTAAATTTACGTGTTTTAGCGCGAAAGTTGAATTTTTCCTATTGATCACTGGTTTTCACGATATGACCACGATGACGATGCCCAACATCATGCATCAAGCCACGCAAGTGTCCGACGCGGTTTCCACATGCATGACATGACCAGCTGACAAGTGTGATGCTTGCCACTGCTACATGTAGAATGCAGTCATCATGAACTTTGTGATCGACTTCAGGAACAAACCAAATCTGGGAGAAGGCGAACAAACTGTTACTTGTAAAGATCTTGATCAAGCGGAGAAGGAAAACGAAATGGGCAAAGGCAGTCTGCAAGAAGCCTTTATGAAATTCAGGAAAAAGAGACAGGTAGGCCTAACCAACTTGTAAGCCATGGTGTAACTTGTGTAAGCCACTACTAGCCTACATGTACGTACATGTACCTACCACAAGGCCGGGGCCTAGTAACAGCCCTACAATTTACAAACAATCTAATCAACCTTGTTGATATTCTTATTTCATCACCGATGCGAAGTTAGCAGGCTAGTTCCACATTCGACATTTAGTGTTGAACAACTTCAACAAGTACAGTAACCATTTGACAGGCTATTGAATTTAAGTTGTTTGACCATATTAACATTCAGGCTGCATACCCCAAGAAATGATGGAGTGCAAAAGAGACAAAAAAACCAAACTGTGCCACCATGCACATCCATTCACATGTGCCTTAGGCCAATCTGTACCATGACATTTCACAATGATGTACACATGTTCAACTCTCTCCCACAGAGGCAATGCTGGGCAAAGGATTTGGGGGATCAAAGAAGCCCTGAAATGTAGAAGATGGTTTTTTATGGCAATATAATTAGAAGAGGAAAAAAACGGTTAGTTTTATGTACTTGCTGTTGTCAAGCCTAAAAGCTGTCAGTGCAATGACAGTAGCCACAAGCTGTCAGCGCAGTGACAGTAGCCTACAAGCTGTCAGCGCAATGACAGTAGCCTACAAGCTGTCAGCGCAATGACAGTAGCCTACAAGCTGTCAGCGCAATGACAGTAGCCTACAAGCTGTCAGCGCAATGACAGTAGCCTACAAGCTGTCAGCGCAATGACAGTAGCCTACAAGCTGTCAGCGCAATGACAGTAGCCTACAAGCTGTCAGCGCAATGACAGTAGCCTACAAGCTGTCAGCGCAATGACAGTAGCCTACAAGCTGTCAGTGCAGTGACAGTAGCCTACAAGCTGTCAGCGCAATGACAGTAGCCTACAAGCTGTCAGCGCAATGACAGTAGCCTACAAGCTGTCAGCGCAATGACAGTAGCCTACAAGCTGTCAGTGCAGTGACAGTAGCCTACAAGCTGTCAGCGCAGTGACAGTAGCCTACAAGGTGTCAGGGCAATGACAGTAGTCTACAACGTTTTGGTTTTGTCCTTAGACCAGCCCGTTACCAGCTTTAGGCATTGGGAGGGGGGCTGCCACGGTATCAGCCACAGGGCCCCATCACAAGAACAAAACATATTTTTTATGCGTAATGCTTTTCAACAATGGGGACCTCCAACTGTATCAGTAATATTTTCTGCCATGATTGGGACCAGATAGGACCAATGAACTGGAAATTATGTACATGTGCTTATCACATGCCACATCGCTGTGAAACATGCAACCCGTATGCGTACTTTCCCTGTAGGAATCACACCTTTGTGCTTGGGCCGGATGTACATGCATGAAGAGAGTACGCTCTACTGAGCCGCTTTTCATGCTTTTATCAACTTGCTCTATCTGCACTGGCCTTTGTGTCCCAGGAAAAGTGACCTGGGAATTTCTCCTGAGAATAAGTTGGCCAGTAAAAATGGATAAGTTTGGTGTCCCTTCTGTCTAAACTGCACATACATGTACATGGAACTATTATACTGGAAGTTAACAGTCAACTTGAGGTTCAGCCGATGGAAGCTTGTTCTTTTTCTGATGAAATTTTTGTAGAATTTCATTCCAAATCTGCAGTGTAACACAGCATGAAAAAAGGTTGGCTTGATCTTGGATATGTGGTAAAGTGGAAGCACTCAGGTACATGTAATAATGTTTTGCTGGTGCATTTCTACCCTACCGGGTTATAATGCATAAAATGCACTGCATGGTTGTCATCCAATTTTGCACTTGCTAACTCCAGAAAGGTTTATAGCAGTACTGTCATATTGTACTTTCACTGTTGGTGTTAACCCCTCAAGTACATGTAGGCCTGCTTTAGGTACTGTTAACTAGTGTAACATGAAATTGCAGTAATCCCAATTATTCCTGAAATCTGAATCACTGAAATTATATTACAATCATTGCAGTTTTGTGCTTCCTCTGGGACGGTAAATCCTCTTCAAGCCTTATATTTGAACTAAATATATGTATTTTCATTTTTTGATCAAAGGAATTCATTTCAAAGTGTTCAGCCAAATATTTGACTATTCATCAAATGTAAAAGCAGGGCTCTTGGCAAAAATAGTATGACTCAAGTAGAAAGAGAGCCTTTACTGCCTTGTTTGTAGAGCTGACTAATCCTGCATCTGTGCATCTAAGGCCATGTGTGTGTACACTCAATGTATTTGAAAACATCAAAAGAAAGCATCATTCACGGTCATGTTTCATGTAAACAGTGGTATATATTGTGATACATTTATTGAGGACTTAAGAAACTGTAATCGTACCATTCTCTACAACTGTACCAGTGCATTGCTGCATGTACATGGTCCCTGCAGTGTAGCCCCCCCTTGGTACATGTACATTGTAGAGTCATGAATTGTCAACAGCGCTCATCTTCACATCATCTACGCGAAATTTACTCTGAAGTATTTGTTTTAAGTCATTTTACCAGTAGTCACTAGTCAAGGCAAGATTTTAATGATATGACCTGTGAAGTTTGGCAAAACAGGTCTGAAGTGTCATTGTTCATTTCGTCTTTCAGGACAGGCTGATATTATGATGAAGTTGCATCCAACAGACAAGTTTGCAGAACTGTCAAAAGTCAAGTTTTCTTTATAATCTCTGTATGTTTCCTGGGATTTGGTGATGTCTACAGGTTAAATTTGTTAAAAACAAGTCTTTTTTCCCAGGTCAAGTCACAGTTTTTTCAACTGGTGAAGTTAAGTCTCAAGTTGAAAAAAAAATTTGACCCAAGTCCAACTGGGTCTGAGCCTCAGAATGGTGTTAACATCAGAATGATTGCATTTATGCAGACTAGAAGTATGCTTTCAGTTCTAATGGGGGAGAATTATTCCAGCTTTACTTTGAATCCATGGGTTATACGGTCATGTACAGTACATGTACTTTCATGATACATTGTAATGTACATCTATTTTCTACAAATTTTACCTGTGTTACATGCGTCTTGTTTGTACCATGTACATGTATACGAGTACTGTACATTTGTACGAGTAATGTACATGTACATGTATGTGCAGTGTGGAACAAAGCCCCCACAATGGCAAAATCAACAGGTTTTGCTCACAAATAAGTCAGTTCTATTGTGTTAGATTCACTCATTTCCATCTCCATCTTTCCTCACTGTGAGCTCCAATTACATGTACATATACATGTACCTCTAGTCACCCAATACCCACCCGATGCTCCATTGATGGTGGGTCGATTCACAATTAAACACTTTTCTCATTGCTTCATCCTCAAATCAAGACACTGGAAGAAAGTTTCACATCCAGGGATTAACACTGGAAACAAAGTTGAAAATAAATTACTTGTAACCCATGTGAAGTAGGTTGACAGTGTTGAGTGTGGAATTTAACCCTAAAAGAGCCGAGGTTACACCTCCACAGTTTTCTCCAGTACTGGTATTGTGCATTTTTCTCCCACATCGTATCTTACATAGATCAGTACTTACATGTAGTTTGTTGCCTTGTACATGTACCAGCAACTAATAAATGTACTGTATAGTTTTCATCAGCCCTTGGACACTCGAAAGTCATGCAATAACAATTATTTTAAAAGTATTTTTGTTTTATTTGTTCAATGTGTAATTGCTCATTTTCTTGCAGACCTTTATATTTCAAGCCTTAGGCAACTGACCTTGTATTCTGTATTAAGTGATTAGTCCTCATACATGTACAGGTGTACACGACCTATATGTACATGTACACTGGACCTGGAATCATTTTGCTGAGCCATGCTTGACTGATTATCCATGACCTACTTGTACATACATATGCTGCATGAACATGTTGAACCAATTCCACCGCTCAAATTACATGGTAGCCATAGTCAGCTGTGTCGTGCTTCTTGTTTGATGAAAAGTGAAACACTGATGGTGCATTCTTCATGTATACATTGCATGTGTGTATGTTTTTCCATTCTTCTCATTACTTTTATAGAAGTGGTCCCTCTCGTGTCACATCATGGCCCAACAGCCTGCGGATGTTTTCTTATTATAAATGTTTATTTTGTTTTGTTTTGGGGTTTTAAGGGTTTTTAGAAATCTCAGATTTGTTCAGCGGTATGGATTGAACAATTTAATTGTTTATTTGATTGGGTTTTCAGGGAGTTCAACACTTGAACAAATCACACTATCATTGACCAACAGTGAAATATTACATGGAGTCATTTGATAACTGTCCATTTACATGGACAGAAACAAGCATGTGCATATGTATCTCACACTTCTATACATAGTCAGGATGTCCGAGTAGAAGGGTATGACTCTGAGCACATGTGCGTGTACATCATGAGAAGGTACAATGTACGTGTACATGTATAGGACTTTTCACACTAAGCAAATCTCAGGGTTGAAAACTGGGGACAATTCACACTTGAAAATTTTCATTCCCATACCAAACCTACAGTACATCAACTTCGAGATTGACTAAACCTGGGTTGAAAATGTTCATGCTCATCTCTGGGTTGAGTTCACCCTGATAAGCTCGGTTTGCATGAAACAAGTGTGAAACAACGCCAGGTTGAACATGGGGTTGAAAAATCAAATTCTCAGTCCAGGGTGGTCATGTGTTCGCCAGGGTTAAGTTCAACTCCGGGTTTAGAGGCTGTAGTGTAGAAGGCCTTGAGAAGTTGTCCATGAGCCAACATAACATTTCTGGTCATGTACATGTACATACATGTACCGGTAAATGTACTTGGCAGGGCTAGCACATGGTCATTTATTCCTGGATCTATCGCAGGATTGAAACCTTGTAGCAGTTGGTGTTATTAAAATCATTGAAGAAAGACATTCAGCATGTGTCACAGTTCCTTAATGTCAAGTAAATCATATGACTCACTCCATGGTGCATAGCAGATCAAATCACCTTGAAAGTTTGAGTTACTCCTGTTTGTTGGCAACCAACCATAACAGCAACGCCTTCTACATGCTTGGGTATTTGATTTTATGAATGAAAACGAAAGTTGGATTATGTACCGTACGTGTAGTAAACCAGTGCCTTATCCATTGAAAATTATTGTCTAAGATCCCCTCTCTTAACATGGAATATTCCACATAGCTCAGACACTTTCAAACATAAACCAGCAGTTTTGGCAGACGAGACCGTTCCATTTTACATCTGTGGGGAAATTATGTTTAAATAACAACATTGTAGAGTATAATTTCTCTTTTGTAAATCCCAAAATGTACATCAGCAACATATGCAAATAGCAAATTTGGTTTTGGGACAGAAAAAACTACAAGTAAGAGGTCAGGATCAGTGCAAAATAAAGTTACTGGGGTGCCTACATTATACTATAGCAGTAGTACCATATCATTGTCAACCCTTTGACACTGGTGCCAATGACGTCATTGCATTCTCCACATAACTCAACCTGGTACACTGCTTTGTTACAGTATGATTTTCTCATGCCCTCCAGTGATCTAAGGAATGTGGAGCATGCACGCAACAATTGTGTCACACAACTATACCCTCATCCGGTTTGTCTTTTCTCCCAGTTAGGACATTAACTGTACCATGAAGTACAATCCCACCAGGATAGAACACCCCAAAGTATGCCCCCTACTTGTACCCCTATGGGTGTGGGGTGTACATGTAGTGTACATGTATTTATGCATTACATATGTACCTGCTAAATTCTTGAATTCTTGGGATTTTATATTCCATGTTGAAAAAAAGGTTGTTGGAGATGTGACCATTGCCATACTCCAAAGTTATGAAGAAAATGTCATCGTGTCCTTCCTCCATGGTGAATGTAATGTTTCAGTGAGTTGTACTGTTAGTTATTGCAGCCTACCGGTAACTGTCTGATGCATGAAAAACTACAAGACAAAACGCTACAAGAAATAGTGCATCTTTTTCACTTGAAGAATTTATCTTTGGGAATTCTCAAATTTATAGTTCAAGACAAAAGTCTGTACAACAATGTAGACCAATATCTTTAATAAAAAGTCTGAATATAATTCTTCTGAAATGTATCCTTGGATTTCTAATCAATTTTGCATGTAAATTTTGTGGTTTGGACAACTGACTACCCTCAGATTGTCTTGATTTCTTTTCATACATGTATGGGTATGAAGAGTTTTCTGGTGAATTTTAACTCAGGAATTTCTAGGAACTTTAGCTTCAGTTAATTTTGAAAGGATCAGTTATAGGCTATGATTAATGTCTGAGGCAAAAATCATCATGAACACAGGAGCTCATCAGATAAACACCCTGACATTATTTGAACAATTTACTCATGTTTTATTTTTATCATATGCACGTGTCACTCATCTTGTTTATTTATGCAAAAGTACAACTGTGGTAGTGCGTGTGATACCCTTCTAATTATCAGGAGTTACATGTAGATCCAGTCAGGAATGTCACTTCTAGAGACCTTGCAAGCTCACACGCAAAGTCCACAATATGAGTCATAACTAATGCAAAGTTGACCATTCAGCCAGGAAGCTTAGTTGGGGGTAACCCATTCTAGATGTTTCCATCATTGTTCCCATAGCAATGCTACTGTACACCAACAGTAGAACAAAGTTGAACCCAATGGTCAAAAGCCTCTTAAATCCTCTCCTGTTCAATTTTTATCTCATTTAAATTAGGGTCAATAGTACTTTATCTCACACTATCCAAAATCCAAAGATATTAACTTCCCATTATAGTGTTCAGGTTCTAAATAAAATGGAGGATACGTGCAGATGCAAAACTACAAAACTGTGCAAACAACCAGTGATACTTAGCTTAATTTCAATGACAGGTTTTTCCCTTACTAAGCATATAAATTCATAACACTTTATACTCAGTGCTTGAAGTGTCTGAGAGCTTGCAAAAGAATTTACAAGCTTACTATACGTCGGGTAAGAGCAAAACCTGTAATGAAAATTAACATCTCCCCAATACAAAGTACCTCTTAAAATCAAAGCTTAGTCTTTGACACTTGAATAGTTTTTCATATCAAATTCTACTGTTTCTGTTTTGTGTCCACACGAATACGCAGTACCTACCCTAACCTACATAGAGCTACCGGCAGAGAGTAAATTCATGACATCTACTGTGTGCTTTTAATCATGTTTCTTTTCCTCTTGTGTTTGCCCTCAACTTGGATTCCTTACTCCTTCGTCCAAAATACATAATTTTTCTACCATATTCTTCCTTCTACTCTTCAATGCTGCAATTACTAGATGATCTGAGCATCACACTTTATGGTAACATGATGTTCCTTTTTGAAAAAAATGGCTCCCTTTCTCCTATGTTTGGTCCGACATTTGGGGTTTGAATGGCTTTAGATTACATAACATCAGGATGAAAATCGATTAAAAAAATCTGTCCTAGTATTGTATGTACATGTACAATGTAAGTCTCGGGTTCATGAAATTAAGCCTCTCTACAAAATATGCATAATTTGTTGGGGTTTTTTTGTTACTGATACAATGCTGCAACAAAATCAAAGCTAAACTACTCTAAATCACAGCAAATAATTATAGCTTCTCCTGTGACTTGTCAATAATTTTAAGTGAAGCACAGGTCACTGCACTATGCATAGGTACCCAGTGCAACATACAATCGTCAAGAAGTGTTTGAAGTACCTCCACATCTTTCAGTCTCAAACACAGTTGTATGGGGGGAGTTAGGTAGTGTACAGTACTTGACACTCCTTACATGTAGCTTGCGTGATTGGCCTTCCAGCCTAGGTGTATGAGTACATGTAAATCACCCCCACACACCCACCACTCACATCTACTCTATCATGTCTGTCAGCCGTTTAAGAACCATATTGAAATCTAGGTTGATGACTCATCATATGACATGATTTGTTGTCAATTATTAATCCTCTACAATTATTTTCTTAATTGTTGGTTAAGTATTATTTTAATTAGTGTACAGATTGGGTTGAATTATAAACCTTATTTGGAAGGCAACCAGTATTGTGTAATACACTCCAGAAAATTCAATTATTGCAATTTCAAGTACATGTAGGCAGACTCCAACAAAACTCTCTTCGCAACACACGCCAGTACTGGTGTATGCATACATGCACATGTTTTTGCTAGTGGAACATATTCAATATGGACATCACCTGTTATTCTCATGGTCTCAAAGGCTGCGCTTTCTATCGATTGACTCTTTTTAATTCACTTTTTGCATATGAATTGGATTATTATCATTCAGTTCAGTTCTGGGAAAGTTTAAACCAGCCCAAACTAAAAGATTCAACAGCCTTGAAGTGTTTTCTTGTTTTTGAGTCACCTTGAAACCAGAGATTTTGACCTAAAATGAGTTTGGTTCCCTCAGGTACACAATTTACACATGTAGTACACTTCTTAAGAAGTTCTGAGCAGCGGAAACTTTTCATTCTCTGCATGTTATCAACGCTGGATTGGAGATACTGCTTCTGACTATATCAACTCTCTGGTTTCATTTTCTGGTTTCCTCTAGTCCTTGGAATTTTCACACTTTTCAGGGTGGTTTTGAGTTAAGAATGTACACCCCAGTTCCATTGTGGCTTAAATAAATAACAAACTAAGCACTACAATTCACAACTATCAGCATCAAAAATTTCCAGCTGACATTTAGTTACTGGAGACTTTAGGGATCCATTTTATGGCGTATTTATCCCCTTTTACAAAGATAATAGTAGGAAAAAAAGGAGAGTCAATTCACCTTGAAAGTTCCAATTGTGCTTCTCAGCCCTCGGAGTCCTTAAATAAATACTCTCTTATATTGCCACAGGCACATGAACTAGACTTCATGTTGTCTGGCATTAGCCGTAGTCTCAAACCTAATGCCAAGTTGAAAGGTACCCAGTTTCAGACTATCTGGAACAATCCATTGTGTTCTTAACACCCCTGTGGAGTCAAATGGAAGCGGCCTGTCTACTGTCAGGTGTGAATGGACTAGCCCACCTCCCTGCAGTACCCCATCACCTTGACACCAAGGCACAGTGACGTCCTTCAGTCAACTGTGATTTTGCAGTTTCTATTATTTTGGGAGTGAGATATTGACAGAGCAAAGAGAACTAGGAATACCAGTAGAGATGACGTCAGCCTTCAGTCCAGACGGCCGTGAATGAACGAGGGGCGTGGTACCATTGCATGAGTCCATTCAGTATCAGGTTGTGTGTAGTAGCCAAGTCTGTGCGCACATGGTCCTGCTGTTAGTCTAGTCAGAGCCGTGGTCGCAAGAGGGATGATTGTGTGGCACTAGGAGACCTACCCAACTGCTGCTAATCCACTGATGTATCAGGTTAAGCTGAGGTATCATCACTGATGGGAGATGCCATTTGATGTGACGTGTCGTAGGTTGGACATGGAGCCAGCTGTCCTGTGATCCTTTTAATTGCAGCTTCATTGGACGTAGTTCATGAATCTGGACAGTATTATCTATGCAGGGAGTACATGTCTATGAACAAACAGAACCTACTTCATGCTGGAAATGTCTTCTAGTCAGCAGAATGACTCATTTTGGGGGGAAATTGCAGAAAAAGATGGATGCCTTTATTTCCTCAGTCTGACAAATATGCTTTGTTGTTTTTCTTCAAAAAAAGTCACCTTTTTATTTAGTGTGCTAGTAATTTTCTGTGTTCAAAAGAGCAGTTAAGCAACATCATGATAACATCTGGTGTACATGGTACTTGAACCATATGCATAGTAAATTTTAACCACTTTTATATGTTTGCTCGTCATGTATGGAAAATTATCATTAAGTTAATTACTGCTTAAAAAAATTATGTTGGGTCAAGCTTAGAGGAGCAGGACTCTATTTTTGTGCAGGTTGCATTGAAATACCTGTTTCTTCTCATTGAATTTATAATCTGGTATCTCAAGCATAAAAATAAATCTGCACGGGATTTGAAATTAATTGAAATTGATTCCAATACAGCTTCTAATGGCAGTAATTGTCAAAGGGACTTTGCAGTGTCTGGTTTTAAAACATAACATTGGTGAAGTTGTGATGTCTTAATATCTGATTTGTCTCATCTATATCTGAGATGCATTACACAGATTTATGGTTTAACGTTTCTGTGGATATGCATCAGTGGATGTACGGACCAACCTATGGTGGGTCTGTAGTGTATCAACGAACCATCTACAGCTGCACAGAGAGGTGTGAATGGGTGTGGTCAACCTACCAATGATGATGTTGATCTCCGTATGGACCAGGGAGCTGATCTGCCATTGGTCTGTGATTGGATGTCCAGCAACGATGTCTTGTACGGTCAGGTAGAAAAAGAGAAAAACCAACAAATATGGCATCATTACCCAGTAGTTTCCTTCCAAGCATGAGGAAATTCTTACCAATGTGTAAAAGGACTATTATTGTCTTGGACAATGTAAAAATAGGAAGAAATACATGTTGGAATGCTGGGTATGAATTCCTGTTTGTTGGTTTGATCTTTAGCACTCGTACACTTTATGCTTATCGCACATGAAAACTAGATCAAGTGCTTGAAAGCTTTGTCTATTGTCCTAGTTTGTAATCAGTTGATAGGTTTTCAGAATCCTTTTGTGAGTTTTTTTGGTGTAGAGTTATGACACTTTGCTTGTTTTTGGAGGTAGGACATTTTTAGGGTGCAGTCTCGAGGCATAGTGAGTTTCACTCTGTTCATTACCTTATACATGTAGGTGGCTTTGGGTCGATTCAATGAAATTTCTCTTTTACAACTTGGAAATTTATCTGAGTATAGTAGTCCCAACTCAGAAGATCCTCCCTGCAAGTTTATTTGACTGATAAAGAATTCATATTGAAGTTGTGAAGTGAACTTTTTGTTCGAGTTACTTTGGTGCCTTACAGCTGAATTCATGTAGCCACAGACATTGCTAATATTATAGTTTCCAAATTGGAACGAGTGGAAATTTCTATTACAAGCCATTCTTGCTGAGGGTTTTAATTAATCAGCCCTGAAAGTGTTCCTCCAAAAAAATTCTGTATGGTATTAGCTATTTACGGTAGACTAAGTGAAATTTTCCCATACAAGTTACACCATGCAGTGTTTGATAAAATGCATGTACATGTAGGTGGGTGTTGTAAATCAGCTGGATACCGGTAAAAACCAGACGAGGAATCTTCATATTTTAAACATCTATAGTGAAAACTATACCAGCATTTTTTTTAACTGTCTTGAAAAAAGTCATTAACACCTTTTCTGGAGCCTCTCACCAAATACTATAGAGCTTATTTTATGAATAATCATGTGATGATGGTATCAGGCACTATGGAGTTGGTATGGTTTTTTGGTTTCATGATCTGCCAGTGATGAGAGATGAAATGGCCTCTTGCTGTCATGGCAGTCGTTGTGCTTCATTGAATTCTCGCTGAAAAAGCTAATTTGTACAGAGTCCTAATCATCCGTTTTTGATTGGTCAAAGGAAATAATCTGGAGTAAAATATGTCTCATGGAAAAGGAAACTGGGCTCGAAAATACTACAGTATTTGTTTCCAATCTATTTTTTAAAAAAATCCACAAGTTATTGCATTCACTTAACATTAACATGCAACCAACCTGTTGTAGAATTTTTTAATGATTCCAAGCAATGCTGCTGGTCTGTTTGTTTTACATGTACTTGCAGTATACGATCGGTATCACGTGGCACATTTATACATGTACATGCTATTAAATTTGATTGGGACCAGCTAAACAGCATGCACGCATTCATCAGGACAGTTAAAACATAAAAAAAATTGCAACAATTTGTACGTCTTTTTCATTCATCAATTGTTAGATAATCCGTGGCTTTCCAATGCACACATCGAAATTGATTCTCAGAGAAATTTTTGAAATAGCAGAAACTCCATTCTTTTCCTCCAAGAGTACTACAAGTTTAGAAGAACATGTATGTTGATTACACATACATAGAGTGAACATGACGCACAGCTGTACATTGCTAATGATTTCCATGAATAAGTTAACCTAGTAACCTACATTGCTGTTAGAATTAATAGTGCCATGATGGTCTGTACAAGTGCGTCTTCAAAATGGAGGATTAAAAACTAGGGGCTTGCATGTGAAGAAAATCCAGCCTGTTGCCATGACTCATAATTACAGATGCAGATAATATATTCAGCTTGCTGGCCAGTGGTTGGGTCCACTTTGAATTGAAATCATTCATCGTTATGTTTGTTGACCACTTATCAATCCTTTGAAAACTGCTTTAGTTTGTACCCCCATGAATGAAAGAAGGTAAATATATCTGAGATAATTCCTAATTGTTATGTAAAGTCCCCAATATCTGCTATTAGATTGAAACTTCAAGTGCTATGAGTCCCATAGAGGTTAGAAGAGAAATTTGATTGGTATTTCATTTTTGATTCTAATTGCTCTAAAGAAATCTTGACATCATCCTGAATTAACTAGATGAAATGAAAACAATGAAAGTTAAAATCACCAAAGAAAACTGAAAAAAGTAAGCATTCTGACAATATGACCCTGACCCTAACTAAGGCTATTTGGGTTGTTTACACCTGCTTATACAGATTGACCCAGACATACATGAACATGTACTGTGTGGTAGGGTATATTGGCCCCATTACAGCAGGCAACTGAGGGAACCACCCTATTCTAAGAATTCCAATCAATTAATATCATCTAAAGGCTTATTTTCTTGCTTATTTTTCTGCCGTCTGTCTTGTCATTGAGTCAAAACAATTCTGCTTTAATTAGTTGTCAGGGTATTTTAAGGTTGTTTTTTGTTTGTTTTCTGACAAAGTATATCATTCTTGCTGGAGTAACTCAATTGAGTAGATTCTGTATGTACATGTCCTACATGTAGTCCATACAACTAGGTTCTCTAACCATCTGCACTTGAGTTAAAGGTCTTTGTGTAGGAGGAATAATATTCTAAAAATATTGTATAATTTTTTTCTGTTTGGGTTCACTTCAGGGCTGTCTTGGTCACATACCCAAGGATATACCTCTTCAATTGTCCTTTAGCTTGGAGGAAAAGATACTATGAAGACCTTTTTTTATTCATTTCCATTTCTTTTTAAAGTTTGATCTTCACCAATGCTGAGTTTTGTGGCCAACAATGTTTTGTTAGAAATTAAAGGTACCCAGATCATGAAGCTGACCAATTAGTCAAACTGTTTCTTTGGTTTACCAGGAAGAAAAAGAGCAGTAAAACTGAACTTAAAATAAATCTGGATCTTGTCAATTTGATCTTGAAGTTTAGAAGTTAGATCTATTCTTGGATAACAAATCGGTAACTTGGTCAATTCTTAACAAATGTCCTTAACACTGGTAGAAATACGATAGACGATGTTTGATAGTATAATGTACTCGTAGGCACGTGTGAAAATTGTTGTACATTGTATTTGTTCTCTTTAATGAACTTGAAAAATTGCCAGCCAGACTGAAAACAGGAAAAATGAGATCAAACCTGGTTCAGTGGGTGGTATGAGACCCTTCAGAGCTTCATGAATAAATCCAACCAGTATTGTAGGAAAACTAAAAAAAATCTTACTACATGTACATGTAGGCTTTAGCTTAGACTCCCAAAGATGTTGGGCAGTAAGCATTTCTAACAGTTAGATTGCAACTGCGTACGTGGCCTCTTTCCGCCCACACACACCCACACTAGAAATAACACACAGCTACACCTCGTGGCAATGCTGGTAGACTTTGTGTATGTGGACCTAGGCTATACACCTACTCACAATTATAATCATCTACAATACACCATATTGTTGCATGCTGTACATGTACATATAAGTACATAGGTACACGTATACATCTGTTATAGGCGTGACCAAATACATTCTGGAAATCTAATGTGTCATGTACAGCAAAAACACATTAAAATAGTCTATCATTAATTAATGCTTCCAAAATATATGAAATATAAATTTATTCAATGCGTGTAGTTTTTAAATACAGAATTTCTTCCCTCATTTTTTTCCAGTTTATTCATTTTTTGCAGAAGTATTGAAACGGTTATTTACAGTTATTTGATAAAGTGATTTCAATGCCTCCAAATATTGGCATTTGGTAATTTGAAAACCTACATACATACATGTACATGTATGTTGTTGAACCACATGTTTTTGATAATGTGTACCCAAATTGTGAGCTTAATCTGGGAAAGGTGAATGGCATTGGATAAGAGATTATCATGTGGCATTCGGATGAATATGTAGTAGAAATAGAACTTTCATTTACAAAATCTGACACCATTCTCACTTGGATCATCAATCAATCTTCTGACAGCTAATGGGATGCACTTTTATCATGTTTGTTCTATTACAGTGTGTCGTTGGTCTCCAGACTCTCCCCTGGTCATTTGATCTGGAGTAGGCAGAATGAATTGATCATTCTGTACTATAGAAAACTTATGAATATTTAGTCTGTTCTCTCATTTCAAGAACCCCACATTCTCATTGGATTTGCTCCTGAATGAATAGCTTTCTGTTACATGGAAGGTTAAAAGGCTATGTGTATCTGGATTTCCCCATGTGATCATGTAGCTATAACTTTCCTTTCTATTACATTGTGTCATCTAATTACAGGGCAGTGTAACACATTGTAATTCTTGCCATCTATTCCCACATAAAAATTCAATTGAAATACAAAGTCTTTCAAACACATAAGTCTGAAACTTTCCAGACGTTTCCCTATTAGCTATATTTTATTCACTTGCTTTTTTTTTTCTTATGCAAAGTTAGTATTATTGTCACATTTAGTGATTTTTATAATGACGAAGGGTAATTTTGTTCACAAAATTCAAGTTCTGAAAAAAATTCTCAATAGAGGTCGGACAAATCCACTTGAGTAGTTGCTGGACTGCAAGCCACACCTTAGTTGCTTTAAACTACCTTCTGTTTACACTTACCCATAAGGCAATGAAATTAAACAAACTCATTCAGAACAGATCTTCCCAAAATTTGGAAATCATTAAGTGCAGAAAACTAAAAAAGTTGATTTTATGCCATAGTAATTCTTGATGAGTGATAATTGACATGTCTGGGTAGTTTGATAAGAATATGTAGCATTGAATCTCCTTCTACTATCAGCTAAAGCATACAGACTGGCTCACCCTTCCAAATCAACACTAGCCCAGCCTTTAGATCTCTGCAAATACAACATCAAAGGGCTAGACAAACTCACGGTGTGGTATCTAAACCGCAAGGAGTTGGTAGGGTGTATTCCTGGTATGAATGCAGGTCGTTTCCTGGGCAATTTGTTAAGTGTTTATCACTTGTTGAGGTGGAATCTTTGGGCGGACACTTAGATATCCTAGAGTGGAGTTTGTTTGAGGTTTGGCCCTTGGGGGGCCAGGGACAAAGATCAAATGCAGCCAAGAGACTGCCTTCCAGGCAGATCAATGTTTAACAGGATTTTGATTGATAGTAGGGATTTGGCGGGAAAGAAATCATCCATTAGTCCAAGTCATTTCTTAGAGTTTGATAAGGAATTATTTTCTTTTGATTATTTATTTGTCTGTTTTATAAAAAACAGATTCTCCAACACTCAGGATGGTTTCATGAGGCTGTCATTTTGTCAATCTGTCTGTGTCATTTTTTTATTAGAACATGCAAGCGTTATTTCTTATAATCAAACTTCACTCCCATGTTGTGTGAGTTAAACTTTGTGGAACAATTTCTGTTATTAAATAAGTACTACCCTACCTTTTGAAAGGACTTAGTTTGTGTATGGTTTTTTAGCAGTCAACACCTTTTTAAAGGACTTTAGTTTGTTTATGGATTTTGAGCAGTCAAAGAATTTAGGCCTATTCAGTAGAGAGATGTTTTGAAGTTTGATGAAATGATGGACTTGACTAGTTGTCATGTGCGATAGGTGTGAGTTACTTCTTCAACTTTTCTACCTGCACGTACAGTATGTTCGTTATCTGAACTCAATCCTCACAGACTAGTAGCTAGACCTGAGCACCCTTCATCGTCCATACCCACAACTGCACGTCTTAGCTCTACCCATCATCCACCTAGTTAAACCGCCCTCGTGGGACGATTTTGTTGAGTACCAGTGGCATCATACCGGACAGCATTAGACGTGGCGTAAGCGGGCTCTAATACTGTCTGGTAATGATGTTAATGGTGGTCAAAGAGCAGCAAGACACGTCCTGAATCGCCATGGCAACATTGCCACAGAGGCTTTGAGATGCGGAACCACAACATTTACATGTAGTTTTTGCTTTATGGTCACGTAGTTCATGATGTCTCAATGTTCAGTGTCACATCATTGTTCATTCAGTCAGCCATTTTGTCTTCACATACATACGTACACACTCCATAAACCAACGTACCAGAATACATGTACATGTACCTGTACTTTCCAATTTGATGTAAATTTTTGCAATAACATTTAACTGTACATTTGTATTCATTTGTAAATGCACTCATGTTCATACATTGTATCCATGACATCACTATGTACGTGTACTTTTACACATCATTTCATTAATGTGGTTTTTTGCATTGTTTAACAGACATGTTCACTGTGCAAGTATACAAATGCAGATGAAAGTATGATTTGTAGAAATTTTGAGATGGAAAATTCTTGGTAATATTATGAAACTGCATAATGTCTGTTTTCAGTTCATTTAGTGTACGTATTTGACTTCAATGCCTAGAGTACATCCTGTTCAATGAAAAGTCATTGAATACCGCAAATAAACGCCCCCGCTATGGGTACATACATGCCATGTTAGCTGGACACACCTTAATCTGCTTGGCAAACATAGAGACTGTCAGACACTGATGAAAGCATGTTATATGGCCATTGATTCATCTATGTCAGGGCGATTACTAGATGCCATTAAGGACTCATTCTATGGTTCTTTGCCACAAGCAGGCCTTTTAGCCATTTTATGTCATAACAACATTCAATTACAGTAAGCAGCTACATGTTGAGCACAAGCAAGAAAATTTTGACCACTGAGTCAGAAGTTGCCATCTTTACTTGAAAACTTACCACCGTGAAATCTTCTTTTTATTTGTATAATTTCCCAAAGTATAATTACGACAATTGTCCAGCAAAATGTGAAGCATTCCCAAGTAGTTGGACCTCACTACCAATAGTTCAAGGAGTTTAGTAATAGATATTTTGTGCACTTTTCCATTTGTTATTGAGCTACCAGTACATTTTAAGTATTAACATTCTCTTTAAAGAGTGAAGACTGAAATGTTGGCATTAGCTGTTAGAGGTACCTGTGTAGCCAGGCTTGTTTTCTTCTCTCTTTTTCATTTCAGCATAACAATGTGGGCATTCAGAAAGTTCTGTTGTACTTCATGGCATGTTTTGCAAATTTTCATTAACTTGGATGTTAGATTGGCGGACATCACACCTGTATTACTTCATGTTGATTGCTGAATGCTTGTAGCCACATGCAGAAATGAAAGTACATGTACATGTAGTGGTTTTTATTTGCTTAAAGAAGGAAAAATAGTGTTTAGGTTAAATGGAGACTGAACTTCAGAGCATGGGGGGATAAATTGAAACAAGCTGCATTCCCAAAAAGTAAAGTGCATTTGGCCATTGGACTGACAAAATTGACAGAAATGAAGAAAAGAAATGTGATTTTTCAGTTTTGATTCAGAGTTTTGGTGAACATTTGTATTGAGCCCTATCAGTAAAGTGTGGAACTGTGGAGGGACATCTGTTATAAAGTCTCTTTGTGTTCTGCTTCAACAATTTAATCAATAGAAATTGTCTGCAAATTCAATGCAGATGTTAGGTTGAAATAATGTGCATAGCCAATATGGGCCTTAGTAAACAGTAACTCAGGTTCAAATTAAAACATTTTAATGTGTAGGAATTGCCATCCAACACTTTATGGATAGCAGTATTTATGCACTTATTTGTGCTGTGTTGACCTGACTCAATGTCAGTATAATTCATTTTGATAGTAAGTTGTATTTCAAATGCAATAAAATATCATAATAAATGAATTAACACAACTTTGAACCATTTGTGGCTTTCCTTGAAATAAAATGATTACATTCAAGTTGTGATTGGACATTGTGTGTTGCTCTTTGTCTTTTATTTGTGTGAATTTTAAATTAGAATAAATTTATGCAGTTCTTACTTAAAACATGGGAACTTTTGTAGAATTCATTCATGGCTGTACCTAACCTGAGTAAATGTGAAGCTTTCAGGAAGTGTTTTGCGCTTGGGCCTTCATTTAAAGGAACTCATCAATTTCGCTTGAAACACTTAGTCTGAATTTAATAAATTTATACCAAAAGCAGTGTACCACTTTAGGGTCAGATATGCAAATCAAAAGTTAAGCTGCCCGAGCAGATAATGTCGAGTACTCGGACTAATGGGTGAAAAGTACAACTGCCTTCATTACCTTGTCAGCTGTTGCCTAGCAACTAATAAATCATTAATGATGAATTGACAGTACAATTAGAACATACACACATGCATATCATTTCCACTTCAAATAAATGGATG
This sequence comes from Acanthaster planci, assembly GCF_001949145.1. Next base: position 675,729 of record NW_019091479.1, on the reverse strand, counting down.
AATCATTGTGGAGATTCTGTCAACGTTACACTGACATTAGTCTTTTAATGCAATGCTTTCAAGTTAGGGGTCATTACTTTCATGTCTGGACAACAACCACTATTTTGCCTATGCATTAAGCAGTTTGATGAATTGGGCTCTTACTAGGATTCTAATGGTAAATCATGGGTGTCTGGGAATATCCTTGGAAGGTCTTAAATTCTCTGAACTTTTCATACAATGTCCTTAAACGTAAAAAATTCTGCAATTCACAATTTGTTGATTATGCATACAAAGGAAATGACAGGACAATAAAACATTCAAAAAGGATACATGAAATTCATGATGATATCCCATAATTTGGTGACTGAATTTGCACGGGGAAAAAGATTGTTATAACTGTGTGTCACATTTCATATGACCAGTTTCAAAACCAAATTTCCTTGTACATGTAGTATTGCTTCACTTGACAGGTGTCTGGTACAAGTCCATTCTCTGTTATATTGTCCTTTCGAAACCTTCCATATTAATACAAACAGAACAATAATCTTGTCTTTCCGTTAAACGTGACCAGAAACATGCACATGTGCATGTCCATGTATGTAAACACACTCCATTCTTGTACAACCTTGGCCTTGTTTTGTGCTGGTTTCTACACCTTTGCGTATCATTGCATCTAAACAATTTGGCGCCCTCGTCAGACTATGTGCATGCATGGATAAAGCAGTTATTTTTGTTCTTTACACTTACATTGTACATCTTTTCTCAACATATTCCTCTACTTTGTACAGAGGTTAACTTGATGTGTCTCTAATTCTTCTCTCCTTTTGCTGGCTTTCAAAATATTTCAAAAAAATTAACCACTTGTCTCAGACAATTATTGGTTTCTTTCGAAGTTCCAGTTCAACCTATTGATATTGCAAATATTCAAGCAGTGCCTGCCCCCTTTCATCCCACTGATTCCATATGATCCTAACAGATAGTGAAGTCCTTTTATTCTGTAGAAATCTGTGATTGAAAGAAGGTATTTACTCTGGGGGTTTGTTTATCCATATTCAGAGGGCATGAGGGAAATAATTGACCCAAGAATATGGTGTAACCTTGAAGGATTGTATTCCTAATCTTGCTGTATCTTTAAGTTGGATGCACTTGGTACCTGAACAAAAAAGGGAATGCATGCATACATACATGTACTTTTTAATGTCACATGTACATTCCATAGTCAAATATCCTTCAGACCAGTAGAGTTTGAAATTATGAACCAGTCCACCTGCTGGTACCTGTCTCTGTCCTCAGCATGTAATGCATCAGCTTGTAAACTCATTTTCTACACCAGGTTGAATCCTTTATTTCCTCATGAAATAGAAATATACCTTTGACTTTTAGTTCATAGAAGTACCCATTCAGATCAGTTCCTAAAATTTCTGTTGAGTAAAATTGTGCATGGAGGCCTAAAGTGTGATTAATATAAATGTATTGACAATCCTGTCTTGCGCAAGTACTGAGTTAAGTCGGGAGGTCATTAATCAATGAAATCCAACATTTCTATGTCAAAATCGTACACCCTCCCTATTCAGTATGATAAAGCATTGTCTGGTCTTGACCAGAGTCTACGTGCCTGTTCTCATTTCTCCAACAAACTTTTGTTCAGATTAAATCTGCATAAATAAGTCATGAACAAAGCTGTATTGTCAGCCACCAGGAGACAATTGCTTGATCGTTGGACTTGTCGAGAATTGTGATATTAATTGAAACGGATGCTGCATATTCAAGGCTTGGTGACCTCCACTTGACCTCACTTTTTATCTCAGTTTGGGATTGGTAGCTTTTTTATTCTTCCTCAGCAGAAAAGCTTACAGAACTACATGTACATTCTGAGTGTAGGGATGTTGGTTACTCCACTCTTTAACTGCTTGTTTCTACCCAGATGTTGCTAAGTTTATACATTTACTTGTTGCTAAAAATCTGATAAACATACCTTTCGTATTACTGAGTTTTGACGTAAAATGTGTATTTTAGAGATGAAAAAAACACTTCTGGGGCATTTCTTATTTTGTACACTTGTTTATGTGGTTCATGAAGTTACCGTTGAATTGTGTACATGCGTATTACAACTGGACAGGTGCTATTGATGAAATTTAATAACCAAACAATTTATTTTGGTAAGCACGTTGCCTGCCCTGAGAAGATGTACCAGCAACAGCTGTTTATCGAACATGTTCAAACTCATTGTGCAAGTCTACCAGCTTGCATTTTTGGTGACCTCTGTGGTTTAAAAGTACCAGTAGATATGCATGTAAAGACTGGTTTTACGTCAGGATTGTTCTACAGATTTGAAGTCCATTTTATTTTCAGTGTCCCTGTCACATCTGACATATAATTTCGTAAGTTTAGAACAAATTCTTTAATTGTCAAGTAATACAAATTAATTTTTAATCACATGGAAAGAGTTTGAAGTTAGTAGTTGTGATATTTTTGTGTCAAATTACACAGCTTAGGTGTAACAGGGACCAAAAAATGTCACACTATATTCTGATATTAGACCCCGAATTTACAGAATGACTCATAGCAATCCTGTTGCAGGTCTCGTTAACACAATCATTTTTACTGAAGCCAAGAATCAATTTGTCTGTCACAAAACTCAGACTGAGTCTCTGGCATTTTGATGTTGACGTTTAATCTTAAGCTTGACCAAACTGAAAAGCACTGCACTCAGGTTTACTCCACAGCACAAGTGTGAAATTTGATGTCAATAATGAAAAATGGAATTGGACATTGCAAAGAGGTCTAACAAATTCCAACTTGTCTTTGTCTTCATTTCAGGCGGATATGCGGCTCATCAAAGAAATGAAAGAAAAAAACTTGGCTGAAATGAAAGATCCAGACCGTATGTGGTCATTGAGAATGAAATTCCTTGAGAGGGCTAAACATTACTTTGGGGTGCCATATGCTAAGCGATATCATGGTCCAGAAAGTAAGTATGATTTAAAAGCTTCTAATTCCATGGGATCCATGTTTGGATATCAACTTATGCAAGATCATTCCTCCATGATAAGACATATGAAAAGTTCTATGAATTTGGCAATGGAATTTAATGCATTGGGTTCGAATCCTCAGATGTGTTCCTCATAGGAGCAAATAGCTTAAGCTCATTACTACTCTCCCATCCCATTCAACACCACCTAACCTTTTGCCCAACTCTGCCTTTTCTTCCAGGTCCAGACCACAATGCACCTCTGTTCCTGGACTGCTGTGGACTAGTCCGCCGTGTCTTGCTTGACCTCAAGGAAGACTTTGGCTTCAAGATAGGACGATGGAACCAGGCCTACCAATATGACACGCTGCCAATTACTATTCTGAAGGAGGAAGATATGAAACCGGGAGACCTTGTTTTTATTTCAGCCATCTACCACAACCTGAAGAGTATGTGGACATACAAGAATGAACATGTTCAGTAAATCAAGCTCTGAAGCAATTATGCAGTTACTGTCTTGACTATTTCTGCTCCCATTAGCATGTTCAGGTTTTTCAAGGCTAATTTTTAAAATTTTGAAGTGATTTTCCAAGTCTGATGTAAAAAAGTAAGATGTGAATTTAAAACTTGGAGAATGACCGGGAAGATTTTGAAATGAGAAGCATGAGTTGCATCACAAGTAAATCTTAAAATTTGATGATAATTTAATCAGTGGTATGTAAAAATCGTGTTAACATCATGTGTTGCCTTCCACTGTCTCATTGATTTAACATTTCCATTTCCACTTTATGGTTCCTAAATACAATATCCTGTGTATTTTTATTCACTTTATAATACAAAACAGGTAAGAAGCAAAAGCACAACATGGTACACGTTGAGATCTGGGCAGGCGAGGACGCTAAGACAATAGGGGCTCGATGGCAGCGGGGTCATGTTCAAGTCTTTGATTCCTACAAGTTTGAAGCCAAGAGTTACCATAGTATGGTGTATCACTTCAAGTCGATTGATACATGGCTGCAAGGAATATGTAGAAGGTATGTTAGTTACTGATCTGCTCCCAGGAATGGGTAACATAATAATTTAACGTAAAAATAAACATTAAGTCCTTGTTTTACAAAGATATACATGATTAAAAGAGGGCGTGTTGCATGTCATAGACAAAGTTCTGTGAGGCCGGAACACAGCTCATGCAGTATACATAACTTGTCTTCATTCGAAAACAGCAAACCTGTCAGGTTTGTTGCATCTTTTTATAATCACCCATCCTGACTCATCTTCAGTGAGGGATTATTTCTTTCTAATCTTAGCTGAGATTTGAGATAATTTTGCAAATATTATGTGATCTGCAGTTACTGTCCCGAGCATCCATGGGTGGTTACATCCTACCAACCAGGATGTAAGTCCATCTTTGTCATTCAGAATGAATCTGAGGAAGGCCAGGCTGCTCAAGATAGTGGAGAAGAAAGCTGCGAGGAAGATGAAGACCAGACAGAAAAGACCAACATGCTGGAGTATGGAAAAGAGGACAGGTCGTATGTTTGTGCTGCCTCTGACACCGGATGTGAAGATGTCAAAGTGGAGGACAATTCTGAGACCAAAGATATTCAGAGACAACCAAAGATTACAGGGCAGTCAGAAGAACTTGAGAACCTCAGTGGTGGAAATGACCAATCCATAGCAGATGAATTGACAGAAGAAGTAGTAACTTACCAGGTGGACATTAATTATAAAATGGAGGCTGAGGAAGATCTATCACAAATTAAATTGCCTTGCCTCCAATGTGAATTTTTGGCACTGGAGGCCATGAATAGTTGCAAAGATAGTGACTGTTGCCATGACAACACTTCAGAGCCTCAGGATGGTGACGATGGGAAAAAGACAAGCTCATCAAGTGAATCGACTGAAAAAGGTTTACAGTTTGAACAATTGGAAGACTCAAAGTTTATCAGTAATCATGTTAAATTTGACCATGTCTAAAAAAGATATTAAGGGTTGCTTAATTGTAATTTTTTGGGATCTTGCCGTTGCTAGATTCTGGTGGATATTAAATGAAAATGTTTGGCAGACATAGATTTGTGGGCCATGGCACTCAATCAGCTTGGATCATCAAACCAACAGTCATGTTGTTCAATTTTGAACTAATCAACAAACCTGGTGGAGTTGAATTTTTTAACACCTGATGCTATTTTTCTTTTTGTAAGACGAGACACATAAGAATGCCAAGTCCTCAACGGACACGCCGTCCTCACAGAAGAGCAACAGAAGAAAAGAAAGAAATGCTGATGAACTACCAGACCAAGGAGCAAAGTATGTAACATCACCAAGAAGTGGAGTAGGTAGAGAGACAGGACCAGCTTTCTACATTGGAGGAGCTAATGGTGTAGCACTGTAAGTATTCCACCTGTTATCCTGTGATTCTGTGCATATCTAGACCGCCTCTGAATGACTTTTCAAAAGCAAGCAATAGCGTATAAAGGCTGGTATTTGAATGCCTAGCTTCCCAGAAAGTGGATAAGATGACTCCAAAAATAACTCTAAGCTCACCAGTTCAGGTTAATAATGTCATATGATGTGTTGGATTATGTGGAACATCAGCCAATAGTAAAGGGAATTATAAGCAACTTGTGATAAGTAAAAGTGTATCTCCAAGAGTTTGCAACGCGTTTGCCAATCACAAGGCAAAAAATCTGACAACCCTTTCCAAACGTGCATTGGGTCGACAGATTTTGCGCACTATGCACAGTCAACATGTTGCAAACTCTTGGAGGCACACTATTGTGAAACGCAAAATTGTAAGTCACATTTTTCCTAGAATCCTTTTAGTTTAGGAGACATTCATCACTGCAGCAGTTTTTATGTTCCGTTTTATTATGCAGTACATGCTTTGTAAAAGCTGTTTTCTATTTAAATTATGTGTCTTCCTTCCTTGTTTGGTTAATGCCAGTTCATTATGATGTAATATTTAATTTTTCTGAATTTACATCAACTAAAAAAATACAGAGTGGAAGGCCCCCTTTTAGCCAAAGGCTGGCGACGAATACATGACAGAACAAATGAAAACTACAAACTGAAATGGGTTGAATTGAAATCGCACATCAACTACCATTCATTCAAAGCAGGTGAGTAATTAGTAAAAACAATGTCCAAACATGTGGAAGGTTCTTGCAAACAAAGCTCTGGTCAGTCAGTTGGTGGTAACTTGGAGATTTATTACAGTGTGTCTGCTTTTCAACTCTTCCGTCACCATATTGCATCATTTAACAAGTTGCATAGTATTGACGTTTTTAACCTTAAACTGGAATTTTTTAATTGTGATGTACTCAACCTCAGGAGAGCAGCTGGTCAACCGCATCCCAAACACTGGTTACCTAGCAACCAAGGTGGGTCTCCTTGAGACTCTGCGGGAGTATGAGCGAGTCAACCAGAGGATGCAGCGGGGAAAGAGCAGTCGACTACTCAAGATGGGAGATTTCTATCCTGAGTCATATAACCTTGACAACAAGGCAGACAGAGACTCATTCTTCCATAGACATCAAGGTCAGTGCTGTTTTCTCGGTAGTGAAATGTTTGGCAGGCTACCAGCCAAAATTTCATTTGATGTGTGTTGGTTTTAACTGGTTTTCAGTTTGGTCATTTAAAACTAAACTGGATCAAAATTATTTTCAGTTAAATTTCATCAGTGCGAGACAATACCCAAACTTGAACAAGATGTGTTGCTACAAATGCTGAAATTTCTGGAATGTAGAAACAAATTAGGCATTTTCATTTTCTTTACTTTTGTTCTTAAGATGGAGATACTTGGATTAGTAAACCAAACAGCATGAATCAAGGCAAGGGCATCTACCTGGTGAAAGATATCAGCAACATCCAACACAAATACCAGCTGATGGAAGAAAGTGGCACCACAATAGCACCACGTAGGGGGAACCAGTCAAGATTAATACAGAGGTAGGGATCAGCAGTCAACTGAGAGAAAGAAAGAGGTATAGGGGAAGAGTACATGATTGACAATCAGCCCATGTGCTAGCTAATGGAAGAAAACATGACAACTGTGACACCATGTGAAGTAAGCTAATCAAGAATTAGACAAATGTTAAAAGTCAATAAGAAGATATATTGTATTTTAGCATGTCTTAACCCCCCCCCCGGAAAAAGAAAAATGCCTACATCATTGATAGAGTGTAATTTCTATTTCTTTCAGATACATACCAAACCCTCTCCTTTTGGACGGCAAGAAGTTTGATGTACGTGCCTACATGTTGATAGCTTGTACGACTCCATACATCGTGTTCTATCACTCTGGTTACCTCCGCCTGTCATGTGACTCGTATGATCCAACCAGTGATGATTTGGCACTCCATCTAACCAATCAGGTACAAGCTCAATGGCCTTTAGTAACATTATCAATTATCAATCCAAATCATCAGTCTCATCCTCATTGAAACAACTTGAAAACAATGAAGTGATACTGAGTGAAACATTGACTGTTAGGGAGATCCTGTTTTAAATTTCACATCTACCTGGTTGCTTCTGCCTAGCTCCGCCATCTGACCGGTTTCATAGCCTCAATTATCCTTTTCTGGCAATGACAGTTTGTACAGAAGAAGAAGCCAGGCTACCAAGATGTGAAGGAAGATACGGTGTGGAGCATGGAAAGATTCAATGATTATATCAACACACTGGCCAAGGAGAAAGGACTACCCAAAGACTGGGTGCTGAATCAGTTCACGGTAGACCAGCCATATTTCTTACGAAGGGGTCACCTTCAAGTCTATATCATGTTCACCACTATTTCAACTCTTCCCCAACCTCATTTCTGGTCAGAAGTTAACACAGAAATGGGTCCTCTAATCCGGACCATTTTGCCCCTCAAAGTGTAAATAGAGCTCCGTTTCTCCTGCTTTCATCAAACTTCCAGGACTGAAATTTCCTTCAACCCTTGTGGCTGTGCATCAGCTTTTGATAATGCAACACCTAAAAGAAATATTTCCTTAATTCAAAAATTTATTGTTCTGGTTGGAGCTCAGTATTTCCATCAAAGTCTATTGGGCTTGATACAATTTTATTTTTGCTTTCCAAAGTATAAGCTAAAACCTTGTATTAGGAAAAAGATAAATATTTGCCATTGTAATGTTGTTGCCAGAAACGGATGATGCAGATTATGACCCACTGTTTCAATGCCGTCAAGAATAAACTGCAATGCAAGCTGGGATACTTTGACCTTCTTGGCTTTGATTTCCTATTGGATGAGAGCATGAAGGTAAGTCAAACTCAGCAAGAATAAATTGAACTCTGTCCAGTATAGTTTTTCTGTTTCTAGTGATGAAGATTCATGTAATCTTTGAATTATAATAATGCTCTAGTCAGCAAGTTTTGAAAAGACATCAATACCTCCCCTCTAAGAGAGTGCTGCTCCTCTCCCCTCTGAAATTTTCACCCATTAATAGTGAAAAGTGACTTTGAGCTCTGTGTTTTTATTTCTCTCTAGGTGTATCTGTTGGAAGTGAACGTGAACCCTGCACTGCATACAAACTGTGAAACATTGAGAAACCGGTTACCACCGATTGTACACGAGACATTGGGTGAAGAACTCTTTCTGAAATCCCTACCATAATTCTCAACAAAGTGTTTCATTGAACTAACTATCTCTTCATGATATTCTGTTGTTTCAAACATTCTCTTCAGTGGTCTGGTGGTGAGATACTGTGCAGTTGGTCAGCTACTTCAAAAACAAACATTAAAAAATACAGACGCAGGAAATGAGAGAACTAGACAGAAAATGTGCAGGGCTCTTGAGTCCAAGAAGATTCAGTAAATAAATATAACAAGGCTTAATGGGATCTGTTGTAATCATCAAAAACTTGAGCTCTTTTCAAAATGGAAGTACTTATTATCAACAAAGATTACTCCCAAAGAGACCGCAGTGTAATCTCATGAATTTAATAAAATTGTTGAATCAATATCCAGCTAACAAAAAATTTGACCAACAGTTAATTTGCACCTGTAAGTTACTGCAGTGTCCTCATTACTTCATTCCAGACATAGTTTTGGAGATCTTTGACAAATGTCGTCACAGCCGTCCCATCATGCCCCTGATTTCTCAGCGGAGAATGACTTTGCTGTACAATGATGCCGTCTCGGGTTCTGTCCACCGTCACATGACCCAGTCCACATCCCCCCCGCGTCAGGCTGGAAGCCCTACACATACTACCAGGTCACGATCAACATCACCAGCAAAAAGACAAAGAGGAATAGTGATGTCCTTGAGGAAAAATGTCACAAAAATGACAGTCAAGGACAATGACATGGCACCTAGTGGTGGCACAGGTTAAATGAATGTATGTTAACCACTTGCTGCCGGGGGCAGTTATCAATGTTGATGATGCTGGATAATTATAATTTTTTCCTGTTTTCAATATTCTTTAAAGATTCCTATCTTCATTTACTGGACACTTACAAACACGTTAAAGACTGTCTGGTGGCCACTCTAGCATGACAGACAACATCTATTGATGCTGGAGTATTTCAACCAGGCCTGCCGCCTTGTAAAAAGAGCCCAGATTTTGTGGTGTTACGTAATATTCTTTTGTTCATGAACCTGGCTCAGTGCGCTGCTGACTTCTTTTCAATAGGGGCCAGATTAGCATGCAGCAGTGCTGTGTGGCTTATTGCTGTGGTGGTGGAGAGCATTTGTCCCCGGTGGTAATCCGCTCGCTCTAAATGCCCCAAACCGTGGTACACTGTTTCAAAACAAGGCTGGATTATCTCCACTGTTGAGAGTGAAAAAATGTCCATAATGCCCAGCAGCCTGGTCTTTTGCTCCGAGTACAGTCTTTTGTTACAAGGCCCTGTTCCCTTTGTCTGAATTCGGAGACCCCAGCCACGCATATAAAGCATACGTGTCCGGAGCCAGAATCCCCAGCAGGAAGTGGTTAATGACAAATGGTGGCAGTGACATGATATTGATGTTGAATCGTAACATGTATATTATTGACTGTAGTATGTTGTGAATTTGCTTCAACACTTGCAGTGAAATGATCTGCTGTTTATAGTTGGTTTTTAGCTGTAAATACTTATAATGTTTGTGGCGTGAACATGAGTATTGAACTCAATGCACCTTTTGCATTTGTGTCTTGTGGAAATGTGTGTGTTTTAAGGTTTTGTATTACCAAAAGAAAATATCCAAAATGTAACCTGAGAGTGTGCCTCAGAGATGTAGTATGGTTACACTCATAAATCAACTTTGATTTACAAATTGCTTGATAAATCTGATACTGACAACATTCATTCAGTCCAGATTATGGGATGAATTGAATCCTGTGTGTACCCATGTGACGTCCAGATCATGCCTCTGTGATGTCAAAGTGTGTGTGTGTGTGTGTGTGTGACATTGAAGCCAAATGTATGCTACATGCGTGTGCTACATTAAAAATCTGTGACTTTGGGATGTTGAAAAACTGCCCAAATGGCATTGGAAACCATAACCATGTGATGTTGAAAAACTGCCCGTGCAACATTGACAACTGTGGTTGTGCAACGTCAAAAACTACGACGTTCAAACAGCCGCTTGCGCAACATCAAAAACATACTTGGTAGTGGCACCCAGACAAACTTGTAGACATTTGCCTACTACACGATTCCCCATTCTCACTCCATCTGGGAAATAAATGAGAGTTTGGACCCTATGAAATTCTAGCATTAGTTATAGATGTCTAGAAGTGTGCTGGTTGAGATGCTGTGGAGGTTGGAAGAATTCATAGAAAAGGGGTTTGTATCTAGTATGCATCATCAGCAGTTGCTGTCTGTACCTGGCTCATAAAGTGGTCCTTCCAAATAAAATTTTAACCACGTCTAATTTTTATGAATGTAAACAATGGATGTGATATCACAGAAGGTTAATCATTTAGGCTTTTTAGAAAGCCAGAGTTGTTTGGATAATTTACAAATTTGATGAAATTCAAATTTACTCTTAAAATACGATATCTAGTTGCCACCTTTAGATGCCTTCAGCCCAAATTAAATCTGGAGAGTCCCTCTGCTTTGAGAAATTGACTTCTCTCATAGGGTACCACACACAAAGAGAATCCACGCAACAAACAGGCATAAAACATGGCAGAGTGAACTCTCTTTAATAAAATAAACTGAAAGCTTCTCATTGTAATAAAGACCTTCCTTGGTAAGTCTCTTCCCTTCACATCAGCAATACATAAGAAGGTTGTTCTGAGTAAGTTTGACAGCAGCGGTATTATACTTCATTTATGATTTGACCACATTTCGCCAAAGAGCATGGAAAGCAAAATACAGGGTTTTAATTCAAGACAAGTCTGATACAGTAAGTACAAACATTTCTTTTGTCCAACTTAATTTAAAATGTTTGTATGATGTGTAGGTTTGGCGAAACTGGATATATAAAAATGACAAAACCTGCTTGGTGCAAGATATCCAAGTCTCAGTTTATAGACAATCTGTGTATTTGTCAGTTTTGCTATTTTTATCACATTTGAACAAAAATGCAACAGCACTGCTTCCCAGATATCCTATTACATCTTCTTGATGTTGAGTATTTATGAATCATCTATACACAACACATTTTTTTGTTGATACTTTATGGTATTTCCATAACAGATGGGTCCATGAAAAGCAGATTCTTGTATTAACGTCTGATTGCCCGGGCAACAATTTACCAAGTGAACTGGTGCGCAGTCCAAAGTCTAGCACCCAGACTACAACTGTAATCCTATGAATAATTACGCACAACCCTGCCAATTCTACAATTTCCATTCTATTCACTGCAACCATTTTTTAGCACTCTTCCTCCAATAATTCAACATAACTTCAATAGATGTACAGAAAATATGAACATGCTATCCTTAGTTGTCTCCAACTGGCTTTGAAAAAATACTACAATATACAGTTCTATTTTGCATGTATTAACACAATATACACAAGAAAACAAAAAAATGTTTGAAACTGCATCACAGTGTAGAACAAGCTCTTTTTACTTCCAGGTGACAGAAAGTAAACCAATGTTTGGAATAAATGGTTATGCTTTATCAAAGGTCTGCGGAATACACAGAGAATTACTTAAACATTTTCTTAACTTAGTGCTCAATTTGTTTTGATTTAAACTGAAGTTTTGTTGAAAATGCTCAAGAAACTTTTTTTTAAGATTTCATACAATTGAGGGATTCACCAATTGGAAAGTTCAAAGGAAACACGTGTAAGCAGTTTCCACATTCACTTGGCTGTTAAAAACACAAAGTTCAAATACAAAATTAAAGTCAATGTTGAATTGATAACCTTTATGCAAAATTGTTGATAATGAATGCTTTGTACAGCTCTGAAATATTCCAAATATGGTACTTGCAAAACTATTTAACCCTCTGAATATACTTCTGTTCAAATTTTCTCAGAAACTCAAAATCACAAAAGAAAACAAAAATTCTATTTCAGAGCCTGTTACTATCTGATATATTAATCTATGTTTATAATAATCCACTTTATATATGCACAGAATCTTAAGTACATCATTATTAAAATATAAACAAATTTGCATAACTTGACCTAATTACCGGTACCAAGAATGAATCAAAAACTTAAAAAAGAAAAATGCCTTGACTTTTAAACCTGCAGCCATATTAGTGTCAAATACCCCATAACACTACATGAAATACAAGGTACCGTATGGGAACTTCAGGAGGTCATGGATGGTGGCATAAGACGGTTTCCTTTGAAGAAAGACAGCAAAAAAAGTGGGCCATGATGAGAAGATTATGTAAAATTTGAAGCATTCATGTTGCTGAGAAAGCACCAATGGTCAAATCCAACTTGATCAAATTTGCATTTATAACGATGTCAAAATAAAGTGTCGTCACAGCTCTTTTCTTTCATTGGATAATATTTGGCCTTAGCTACATGTGTCTAATCTTGCTACTGAAAAAATTCTGCTTTGATTGCATGCATTCTACACGTTGATACTGACATTCTCCTGTAACTCCATGGGCTTGGTCATTCAATCCCTTCCCTTTTTTCAGTACATGTAACTGCCTCCAATAATTAACAATTGGTATCTACCAAATGTCTGACCCATTACTTGTACAAAGATCAATTTTTAATTGTTTATGTACAGTGCAATTATTCTTTTTACGTATCTAGGTACAAAAATATCACTGCCAATTTTCTGCTGTATTTTCTACATGTTATTAAACTGCGTAAAGTATTGTTCACACACATCCCTATGGAAGTCATAGAGATACATTCATTTCTATACATCTATTAATAACTCCCACAAAATTGCTGTCCCGTCTTCAGTTCAAATGTAAATTAACAGGAAAAATATCTCTACAAAAGCAACACTGAGTTTCATGAAATACTGTTGCATTTCACTACTTTGCTGGCAAATAAAATCACTCGAATTTTCAGGAACATTTAATTAATCTCCATTTGCACAAGTTCTGAACAGATGTTTTCAATTTTATATCTTCAATGACCAGTAGTGTATTTTTTGTCTTCCACTTCTTGAATAATACCCCATGAGGACATTCCTACCGGTTGCTGCCTATTTAATAAACTTTCAATGTTTACATTGTCAATGGTCAAAGGCTTAACCTTATACATATTCCAGCAAAGAGAACCCGGCAAAAAACTATTTCTGTTCTGGTTTGAGCATAAACTATGGGGAATTATCAGATGACATAACTAAAATTCCAAATGACATACATACACATACAATGGTACATAATATATTTACTAGACGAATGTTTCTAGAAATTTGTTAAACTCTCTGCTCAGTGTGTCAGTCAAACACATTTTGCCTCAATCTATAGCTGGTTTTCATTTCACTGACCACAGCAATTAGCAACCAATCAGCTCTCTGGTATAAGAACCAACACAAGCAGACAAAACTGGGATTTGGGATTTCAGTGGGCCAATAACAAACTACGCTGATATAGCAACACATTAAACTCCGAGTTAGGTTTGCCCCGATTGACTATAGATTAGCCAATCAAATCCAAGCATCTGAAACCTAACAAGGACAAGTCTGTGTCCTTCCTTTACAGTTCAACCCTAACCCTCCCACATCTTTCAAAATCTGTCAAAAAGTGGGAAGAATGTAGTCTTGCTGTCCTGGAAAGCATGGCTTGTAGAGGATTCAGGCAGTTGATTGCTTGATTGTCAAGCTATACACTTTTTTCAGACTGTCAGACGTACTTTGATGGAGTGACTTGGTTGGCCAATTCATCAGCGTTACTCTATAATACTTTTTTCAACAATTACTGATCACAAGCTGTGGACGTAATTTATTTCACCACCTTTCATCCATAGGTCCATTCATTTACATTTTCACATATTGTGATTTTATTTCATACAAAATGTAATTAAAAATAAAATTTGCTACAAAAAATACTGTTCTTTTTGACACAAACGAAAGATCAAAACATTCAAACAAATGTACATTTCAACAATATTTGGTTAAATGCTCACAACTCTAGATATTTAAATCAAAGTTGAATTTCCACACTAAAAACTGGAAAGGTCACACTTTAAAAACAAATCCATGGGGTTTGGATGGCATGGATGAGTGGGGGGGTTGGCTGGGTTCAGAGGTGAGGAATAAGTAATGTAAGAATTCATGACAGCTTGTGAATATTGTGAAATAATGACAATCTGTGAATGGGGATAGAGTGGGAGGAGCTTCAAAAGAGGGTGAACCTGAATGTCCAAAATCTCAAAGTTTCTTCCAATCAACTGACTTTTTGTCAATTGTATAAATGTGGAGCACTGTCTTCCAAAAATAATCATAATTCTCACATGCACTCTGTGGTGTAACTAATTCTCTGAGACCGCAAGGTGTGTGTTGAAGGAAGATTTTTAAAAAATCAGATTGGTAATGACTTATCTTTTGCATAATTTCGCAAGCATGTGGTGGACACATGTGAAGGTTGCACACCGTATCACTGCCTGCACATGTTAAAAGTAAGATTTTAAATCATAATTTCCCTTTTTTGTACGTAGCCAAAGTTTTCAAAACAGAGGTACATGTTGTTAACATTTTGAGAAGCCGAAAACACTACTCCATCACATTTAGCATATCTATGAACAGAATAAGTCCAAAAAATGCAATGAAATTTGATTTTTGCTGATTATAACATGCAGGTTGACTGATTTAGACAAAATGTTATCACAGTCACAGAAAATATTTATATACGGGTGGGTTTCACACATGCATTTTTCCAAAAGTAAATATCAAAAATTTGCTGAGTAAAGGCTTGCCAAAAACTTTCACTTACAAAATCTGTCAGAAAAACAGATGAAGTCAGGAAAAAATGCCTTGTGAAGGTTGCGACCTGGTGAGAGACAGAGCTGTGATTCGGTGAGATGTAATGAGATGTAAGTGATACATCACATGCTGTTCACATCTCCTTGTCTTTGGGGACTACTTTCTGGGGACTGGCGGATGACTGAACTGCTTTTGATTCCCAGCTGGTGGTGACTGTGAACAGAAGAGTGATAAACTCTTGTTCAAACACACACGGAATGCATCAACACACAATTCCAGGATGCAAGAGGATATTTGTTAACAAGCACTAAGTCAGAGACACACCCCTTTGTGCATACATATGCATGAGTTTTTTCCATGCATGCACCATCTCTAGAGTCTTCAGGTGTACTTTAGATGATAATGGTATCAAGATGTGTCTGCCTGACCCTTCTTTGTTACAAATATGGGGTATGACTACACAATGAACAGTTTCAAATGTGAACTCTGAAGTATAGTTTGGTTGAGATTGTGTTTGTTGTCTCTTCAGCACCAACCTTTCTGAAGAGAGTTGCAAAACTGACCATAAGAGACCCCAAAACTCACAAAAATTTGAATGTTACTGGCAGCGTTGTATTCAAGTCCATCACAAGTCATTCCGTCTTAAGCCAATTCACAAGCAGTCTTTTGTCATTGTTTACCTTGTTACTTGTGGCTGGCCTTGTTAAGGGACTTGTGACTGGGCTTGTTAAGGGACTTGTGACTGGACTTGTGAAGGGACTTGTGGCTGGCCTTGTTAAGGGACTTGTGACTGGGCTTGTTAAGGGACTTGTGACTGGACTTGTGAAGGGACTTGTGGCTGGCCTTGTTAAGGGGACTTGTGGCTGGCCTTGTTAAGGGACTTGTGACTGGACTAATTAAGGGACTTGTGACTGGCCTTGTTAAGGGGCTTATGACTGGCCTTGCGAAGGGACTTATGACTGCACTTGTGATAGGACTTGTGATGGACTCAATACAACACCATGTTACTTAGAACCTTAGAACTCATGCAAACTAAAACCTCAAAACAATTGTTGGAAATGATGGCAATACTCACCCTCATTGGCCCAACATTCTCATAGAGCTTCTGCTCTTGCATGACCCTATCTTGTGGGGGTATTGGTGTGTGTGGTGGCACTGAATGTGCCCCGTGGGATGGGGTCTGTAGCTCATAGTGAGCTTTCTTAGTGTTGATGTACTCCCGTCCTGTCTTAAGTGTGTTCTTGAAGAAAGAAAAGAAGGAAATTGAATCAACATTAGACTTCCAACTCCATGCAACAGGAGATTTCTCATGGTTTTCTAGCAGCATGACAGACTTACATGTTCTGCTTGTACTCTTGTTGTCATGGTTTCAATATACTGCTGCACAGCTTGGTAGACAAACTTGTACTGAGCCTCAGTTTGGACAAGCCCTGACCTCTGACCCCTGACCAGCCGAATCGTGTTGAAGATGTCAATCTCACAGTCCAAGCCTGTCATGAATGTCAAAGACACTGAGATTCTACAACCATGTTTCATCTGATAAGAGTCTTATAGCGTCTTTATTTACATTGATTCTAGCCACACTTCTTCAACTATGTACTGTATCCCATGGTAAATTGGACCAAAGTTGATCATTCTGTCTCAAAGGAAGCGCCCACCGATGAATCTGACTTCAAGTTTAAGGATTTAATAAGCAGCAACTTTATCCCTGGTACCAGCCAAGCATATTTTTCTTCCCTTATAAATGCACTCAGTAATGTACATATCACTGAGCAAGGATATGCAAGAAAATAATATGGGGCTGTCCACAATGCATAACCTTTTCGTCAATACTCGACCCAAAACTCTTTGAGAAACTTCTCTGTGCGTCACAGAGACAACTATTGCCCCTGACTGTCTACTCTGACCCCAAGGAGTTACTTACCATGCTGATTGATAAGATTGAGGATAATGTCAATGACAATAAAGGTTCCTGTCCGTCCAATGCCAGCACTGCAAGGTGAAAAAAAAATCAGCAAAATGGACTTGACAAATCATTTTACACAAAATAAAAGATCAATGAATTTTCAAGTAAAAGATACATCAATAACATCTTCCAAAGACAGTGAAAATAACAGCACTGTTATCAACTGAATTTCACCTGAATCACATATTTCAGCAACTACCATGTCAAAGTGCAAGATATTGAACAGCTGAAAATCAAATGTAGATGGAGCAAGCTGCCAAGCATGCCTATGCATGTGAATCTGACCTGCAGTGAACAATGATGGGTCCGGCACCCGGAATCTCATCTTGTTTCATGTTGATATCATGAAGGAAGCTCAGCACCCGACTCGGCTCTGAGGGGACACCGTGATCAGGCCAACTCTTGAAATGAAAGTGGAAAACTGGTCTGGTCTCATCTAACTGAAGGGAAAAAATGAAGTTAGAAACAAAGTCAGAAAAATCTTTGAAGCTTGCACAATCTGTTTTGCTTTCTAAATACGATGGGAAAGAAAACATACTCAAAAGAAATATTCAGATATCAGTCAACAAAATTATCAAAAATAGTTCAGTTGTACGTAACAAACATTTCTTCTATTACTTACATCAAGTGGATTAGAATAAAATAGCACAAACTTATAAGCATGTTATTTCACAGAGTAATTTAAGTACATTTTTTTAAATTGAGTTAAAAGAGTTTTTTTGCAAACCAAAATTGAAGAAGTCCCCAAAAGTTTGTTTTTGAAACCAGTGGTCAAGACAAGATTTCAATGTCAGTAAATGAATTGACTTACATGGTCTTTGTGGGTCAATGCAAACTCTCTCAGATCATAATCTTCCTTCAGATGTTCGTTGATATACGTAATGATGAGTTTGCCTTTCTCTAACTTCCTGTCAGCATCTGGCCAATATCTCACACATTTATTCTGCAACATAACCAGCAACAAACACCAATCATTTCATTATCTCATGCCTTGACAACTGAACTCAGAAAATGACACGTGGGCAGCACTGGCATTATCTCTAATGTTAAAAACTCAAGATATTCCACTGTGAAAGTAACAGCACTGATATATTTATACTCGCCTTTCCCCTTTCAACCTCTTTGGTTGTCATGACGATGACCCTTGAGTTTTCTTGCCATACCATCCTCCAGAGGTCGATCACAGTGTCCTTGAGGCATCCCTGTGTTGCTATGTACCGTTTCTGTTTCTCCCAGCTTCCATCCATTTTCTCAACATTTTCTCCGGCTTGGAAGGCTTTCTGGTTCTGTTGGCATGCCAACGCCAACTGCATGACAGGTAAATTAAAATTTATAAACCATCAAAACTACATTTCATTGTTAGGACATTTTAAAGTTCAAACTTGAGTTTTGCTACAAGCAACGCTGTCATGATAGTATACAAATGATGAACAACCTCTAGTGTGTTTTGCTTCTTGTTGTATTTTGACTTGTTCAACAAATATTGAGCTATATTTTCAACCAGAGAAATGCAACATGAAATGAGTATGACTGTAGAAATGGCGCAGGGCTGCTGAGTAAGAAAGAAGAAGCTGGAATAATGGAGCCTTTAATTTGACATAATCACAACTGAAATACACCAATATAACCACGGCATCATCTTTGAACTCTAACTTATCTGAAAGTTGGCTGAAATTACTTCATTTACCACTGTGTAATAATTCCTTTTTAAAAATGTTTACTGGTTTAACACACTTACATGGGCAGGGTAAAAAAGCAGCAAGTAAAACAGATCCAATGAAGATTCAAGTTTTAATTATTTCTTAGGATTATGGTCTTATGATGGAACTAGTCAAAAGGGTGTGGCCTGATGATGGGTGTGGTAACATGAGGGTGTGGCTAGATGCCTGAATACTGTTTGTGAATGTAATGATTTTTTAATGTAACTTAAGGTTCTCAAGTTGACAATGCTTCAGCAAAAGTAATATTCGATTGACAAGTGCTAAAGTACTTGAATCTGCTAAGATGTAAACTGATGGCATTTTAAGGGAATCAATTTTTACCGCCAAAAATTCTTCCGCAAACTACACAACTTATGAGTTTTCATGTTGAGGTTATGTACAGGGTAAGCAAGTTTGGACCTCCCCTTTCTGTTGACCAACAGTTAGTGATATGGCTTGAAATGTTCAAAGAATGTACAGCTAGCAGAAGGTTATTGTTGAAGTGGCTTGTTTGAGCTTGATCTAACACCACCATGAGAGACACACTGTGCTGTGCTGATGAGGCAGTTAATGATGAGAACCACAGACAGGGGGAAGGATACCTACCCCACTGACATTCAAACGCTGGTCCTTTATCTAACAGGAAATACAAACATCAAGTTACCAGTGTAACCGAAATAGCTCACATAAGGCACGTCATCCATAAAGCAAAGTTTAGATGATGGAATTGAGCTCATGGGGCTGACTTTGTTGATTTTATGCCGGTAGGTTTTAGCTTGCCCTAGTACAGCTTTTGAAGCACCACACTGTTAGTTTGAAAGCTTCATCAGAAGAACATTTCATGTAGACTCAGACATAAACAACATAGTAACCTTACCGACAAGTCTCCTGTTAAAGCTTTACGTAGCTACAGAGCAAAAAATCAAACAAATTCAACATAACAATCAGCACGAGACACAGCAAACGACAAGGTAGTTTCCAACTCTGCCTTCTATCATACACACAATTTTCATGGATAGGCTTTTACTCATATGGTTGCCCCAAAACATCAAAATGTACTTAAACATGGATTATACCTGGTAAATTTTAACACTAACAATTCAAAATCTGGAAGAACGAATAGAATAAAGTTAGGTTGTTTTTTATTTCACACAATTCTGGCAAACTTGAACCAATTTATTGTGTAATTATATTTTTCTTGGAACAAGACATAACTATTTGGTCTATCTGTGTCAATGATATTTTGAATTTAACACAGGGAACCAGACCACTAGTAACCCAGACAACATACTTACATCAATGAAGTTAGCATTGATGTAGTCACCATTCTCTCCGTCATTCAGAACCACTCTGGAATGCTCAACTTCAAACAAAATGGAAACTAATTATTACATTTAGCATGTTTAGTGTGCAATCAAGCCTGTCATTCCATTTTTATTGCCGACATCTCAAAAGGATTCCTTTTGGTAAAGGAGGCTGAAGTGATGACAATGTACACCGTTACCTTAGAGTTCAAACCAGATGTTTTCAAGAACTACACGTACATTCAAAATCTCTTAATGAGCTGCGTTATTCTTAGAACTGAATACACACACCTTTGAAACCCAGCACTTGAAACCATTAACAGAATCATCATCATTTTCTCAAGATGAATTGAACAATTTTCCTCTGTTCAGGGGTAGTTCTAAACTACCATAATGACCAACAAACAGTTTATTTGTTTCAGTTAGTGTGGGTTTTTGGATAGTACTTACATGGTAGAATGTTCCTGTATCTGTTCTTGGCTTTATCTTCAGGTTCATCTCCACGTCGTTTCAGTAAGTGTTTGGCATCCAGTTGCTGTAATGCCTACTCAGGGACAAAACACAATTCCAGACCTTCAAGGTTGATACCTGTTCCACTTGTTTAAGTGAATCAAAGATATTTGATGGACCAAGTACACAGGAATTAAAGTTAGCACAGATTGTCCTAATACGTCAACAAATAAGAAGTATAACATCAGCAGATCGGTTACCACTGAAGGTGAGTCTTGCTGCATGGTTTTAAGGATTTTGTAGCCTGTTTCTCTTGCCTTGACCGATATTAGAGAATAGACATTTTCAGTAATTAAGGTAAGATGTGATTACAGATCATACTGCATGGTGACTGGAGTTTTGGTCTATAGATGAATTTTATAATAAAATTTATATTGCATACATAACAGTTGACATATCTACAACACTACAAATTTCCTTGCAAATGTTTAGTGAACTGCATTTCAATTAAATGAGACCAGTCCCATGAAACAAAATAAGGACATGTTCTTGTTGGACAGAGTAACCTCACCTCAAACTCCTCCTCGAAGCCAGCCTTCTTTGAGTTTTGCCTTGAGCTAGTCTCCTTCTCCAGTACCTCCACTCTACTCCGGATTCCTGAAGCTGCAATCCTTGTGGCATTGAAAGGCTGTTGAAACATAAACGAAGACTTAAAGGGAGACCAACCAAAATGAAGTATTTCTTGCTTCATGAGGGAGGAATCAAAGCCAATAACCACTATAGGATTACAGCTTTGGACTGATGCTTTACCATATACAACTATGCACAAATATATACATGTGCACGCACATACACGTGTACTTGGATACTATCTCAATCTCCAGTACAGAATTCTGTAGTCAGAAGTTCCAGTCAAATCTTATCACCTCAGCTGCAATTATACATGTACACTAAATAGGAACTCTTGTTACCATCAAAGACTAACACTTTCTTTTTGTGTTACAAGCAAAAAGTACATATACATGTACAATACGTAGAGGTTGTATACATGTATGTGTTTCACTTTCGAGGAAGGGTTGACCAACTACAATTTTGTCCGGCTGAATTTTCAGCAGACCTGTTTGAGATGAACCACGTAACCAGATGTTTCCACCATGGGATTCTTCTTATAATGCTCCACCAGATCAGCCAATGTTGAAAACTGCTCCCCTCCTCCTACATCATACTTGCCATCCTGTAACCATGGTAACAAGAATGACACAGAGGTGGAATTATCACATTTATGCAGCTTTTGAGATCAAATATGCAGCATCTATAAGGTAATTACCTGCAGAGAATAAGTACTAACTCCACAGATAGAATGCATACCCACACAGTAGCCCTACATACCAGCAACAACATGCCATGCATACGAGTTCAAAGGGTACAAAGATATTTTCACATAAATTTTCAACTGTAAATAACAAGTTCAATGCCTATCACTCTAAAACATTCCCGTCTCTGACACTTATGGCTGCTCATTTTAACACTGTTCTTGTTGAAAGACGATTCAAAATGGAAAGAAGCTCATAATACAGAATATTAAATCAATCTCTGTTTTGCCGTGATGTACAATGTAAGTTGACTCATTTATCTCTTATGCATCTCTTCCATAAAACTGATCCTTTATACAATTTGAAACACCCAAGAAAACCTTACTGGTTGACTAACTGAATTTGTGACATTCGTACAACTCCAACGTCAAATCACATCATAATGGCATCACTCATAAGTTGAAGAGTTGCAGATGAAGCAAGGATGCCCTACTCTCTGGGGCAAATGATCGCTTGGAGGTCTAAATGCCAAAGGGCAAATTGAACAGGTAAAATAACTACTATCATAGAGCTGCTGTGCACGGCCACGGGACACAGGACAGGTGTGTGGAATAACTGAATATCTGCTATTAAAGAGACAATGTACGTACTAACATACAATTACTCTACATCTGCTGTCACAGAAAAACTACCCAGGCTGTTATAGGAATACCACAAAATGATGTCACAAAATTCACTGAAAGTATTATATACAACAACTTTACTGGCAACTCATGGTTTCAGTAGATATAAGAGTACATAACAAAAATCACTTGCAGAATACAATAAATGAACCGTTTTTTGGCAAATCACAATCAATAGCTTCACAGATGACATACAACCACGGATGTGATTTTATGATAGATATCAATATAAGTTCCTGGTTCCTTCATTGTGTGACCTTTGACCTCAGAAAACCTGGACTAACACAAACCTTAGCAATGCACTAGGCACATTATATTGAAAAACACAAGCATTATAAACATGGATAGTTACTCAACATCACTTTCACATGTTGAGCCAGATTAGGTCTGCCTTGGACATGTTGGAGAGGAAAGAAAAATGGACGGCAAACCCCTGAAGTTATATGAAGTAGCCAGGGTCATTGTGTCTAAGCCTGAAACTGATACCCTGCCATACAAACTCTGTCCGGGAAAAAAAACATTGGTTACATTGTCAAAATCTGGTAATGCTCAGAAACCTGATTCATGCATGTACATGCATCCAGTGTGTCCATGTAATACTAATAAGAATAACAATGGAAAAGTACTTAAAAGGCGACTAGTATCCAACAGCATCTGTTAATGCAAGGCATCAACCACTGTGCTATCACTGTCTCTGCCCATTGGGTTCACAACACAATGCAGTAGACTGTCATAACTCCATGGGGAGTACATTATGGCTTAACATACATGTAATAACCATATCAATGTACATGTACAGTGTGTACATGTAACCTCTACTTATAAAGCCCTCATGAATTTGTCTTACTCACTTCCTAATACATGAAGTACATGTAGTTCATTTATTGATTCATGTCACATGGCAATACAAACAAACTCCACATATGTACATGTACAGTGTACATGTATACAGATCAAACAGACCGTGGCGAATTCAACATGTAAGGACCTGTTTGACAATTCAACAGCAAGGCTTTTATCACTTGCTTCCTGCCTACAATATGTTCTGTACAAGTTATCTTAGAATCCCAATCTACTTCCTGGTATTACAGCATAGTACACACCCATCCATGTAACTTGCATAACTAATTACATGTATAGTTTGTATGTTGTAATAAATTGCTCCAGGCTAATTTGTTCAAGGCAGTGTACTATGACAGGTCATAAATCCACCTGTTCACACAAGTGATGTTGTTAGACAATACTCATCAATTAATTTTATGTTAATGCACTCAATGGCACTGACAGCCTTACATTAAGTGAGTGGTCAAGATGGTAATTTTGCAGGAACAAAGGTTCATGTGAAATAAACACTTTGTGACAGAAACTGGCAAGACTTTATTCTTATCCTCAGTAAAAAAAAAATCAATTTACAGAGATTCCTACTCTTGGTGATTTTTTTCTGCTGATTAATTAATTTTCTGTGAACAGCATCTTAATATGTAGGACACAATGAGCAAGGCCTTTTTTTTCTCCTCCCAACATTTTGGAATGTTGGGGACACAAAACCTGCGGGTACACATGACAAAGCATGACTTGTAACAAATTCACAGTCAAAATATACCACTGCAAATACATGTAGCTAATGCACTTCAACACTTCCTTATATTCCAAGACATTTACAGATCTGTTATACTACTACATACATGTACCTGACATCTGATCATGACGTGGGTGACCTTATCCTCCGTTCGGACTGACAAAACGTAATCTCCCGGTTTACTGTGACTTTCTCGTACCAAGTAACTACCATTCTTGGCTTTTTCCATCAAGGCTTTCTCTGCTTCCTTGCCCGTTATATGGCCATGGAACCATCTACAGAAATAAGAACATTCATTCACATCAGATGATTGATTCTGTAGAAAGCACTAGTGCATCATTTTAAACCATTTCCCAGTATTCTTGCAGAGGAAGAAGGGATCACACTCCCTGATGTCTACGGTATGTTTTTGAGCCAGGTTCTTTATCACAACCATTCCTTCCACCAAAAGAAGCCAAAGATTTCCAAAGTCTTGAACAGCTCAATTTTGTCTTATTTACCGATGTGTGACTTGCAGAGGTTCACGCTCAGTTTTCCCTACTTTAAAGAAAATTGGACTCCCTGGTCTTCAAATCTTTACTGACAACCCAAGCATCTTACAGTATTTTACCTCTCATTTGTAGGATCGGCACAGTTGAGTGGGTACTTAAGTTCAATAACCAATCCATTCTTCTCTTTGAGTTGATTGCGTCCCTCAGTATAATGCTGTACCAGCTCTGCTAGTGTTGCAAACTTCTCCCCTCCATAAAGATCGAAGTAGTCTCCAGTATTCTGGATCTTAATGTGGGTCACCTCACCAGCACGCCTAGAATAAAACAAGATCAAAGGTCAGGACACGAGAAAGAAAACATCAGTATCAGGGTAATGATTTGCCAGGAGATTTTGTCATGTAAGTGATGTTTGCATTGAGAAAATCTGTCAACAAAGTTACAGAAACTGATCACCAGGCATTTTTCATTTGGGTTTTAACCCTAACAGTCCTCAGTCCTCCAACAGGTGAAGGATTGAGGAGTGTTAGGGTTAAGGGAGAGAAGGGCTTGACGAGTGACACATGGGGGAATCCCTTTACCCCAAATCTCATATATACAGTGCAGGCGATTTGGAGATTTGCTGCTAAATGTGCCAATTGTAACTAGGATGTCTTTCATTTCCTCTAGTAGGGTTTTGATCTTTTCTTACCTGACAGACAACGTGAAATCACCAGGGTTACTCTTACTTGGACGACAGAGAAAACTACCATCAAAACCACTCTCCATCAAGTAACGTTCTGCCTCCACCCCGAGAAGATTAGGATGAAACCATCTAAAAACAGGAAGAAAAATGAGTCCTTGAAATCTTGGAACATCAAAAACTGATATGTTTACAGTGCACGTCAGTTCAAACAATCTTTTTGATTACTTTTATTACCTCTAAGAACCTATTCTAAGCACTGGAACTCAACCACTGTGCACTTTAAAATTCCCACATTTAGTTAATTAAATTTTAATTTCCCCAAACCCCAAACTCAAAAAAAAAAAATCATTGTATACCAGTAGCAAAACTCATTTAGAATTTTACACATACGTGGAACTGGTGTATCAATTAAACTTTCTCCAATAAAAGGTTGATATCGAGTACAATCCCATAAAATTGGCTCACAATCAAGGGTTTAATAAGAATATTTTAATTAAAGGGAGTGTCTTTCAGTTCAAAGATCATGTTGATTGCTAGAACTGTTTTCAAAACAAACTGCCAGAGAACTGATAAATGATTTGGCACTTAAAAGAAACTACATGTAACTGAACAACTTTACAAGTGGACTCTAAACGTAATAGGTGAGATTTTGTAATGTTCATGATTAATCACCGAGTTTCAATTAAACCATCTCATTTCCAGGAAGTCTGTAAGGCAATCATTCATTTGTGTAATCAGTCATTGCCAATATACTATGTACACCAGCTCCATGCACTCTGTAATATACATGTATAATGAATATTGTATGTCCGTGTAAAGTGTACTGTAAAGTACTTTAATTTCATCTGTGTAATACATTTTTGCTAAGAATAAAACCACAGTGTGGATTAGTTCAATTAATGTTTAAGATCCTGAAGAGTACTGACAAATATCTGCTGTGACTGAGGGAAGATGACATGCACATGTAACAGTTAATGTACAGTATGTTAATTTACACCCACTTAACAACAAACTCACCTGCACATATAGTAAGTTATCAGGTATTTTACAGTACACTGTCCACGCAATCTGGTACAATATCATTTCTAGACAATACTGTACTTCAGATGATGCAAAAGCCACATTACAACTACATGTACATGCAGTTAAGCTTGATAGCAGGAATGTACATGTACACACAATGATAAAGTTACATTTACATCCATGTATCTACATGTATATAACTATTTAATACTGGAGAGACATGAGACTGGGTATATAAAACCCTGTTTGAAAAAAATCTGGATGTGTAGCGTCAAAAGAAATGCATTAAATGTGGACCTCAATACACGAAGTTATAAATGCAACAATATTGTTAACATGCGCACAACCACCACATTTTTATGAGGACTAAACGTGATGGTAACTGTTGTAAATGAGATACCAAAATGTGACATAAAAATAATGACGGATTAACCCTAACCCCCCAAGGGTTGCTGACCCTAACCTTCCCCATTCACACAAAGTTAAACACCCATATGGGACTTGGTGCACAGAGGTTGTTGGACTTTGTTTTTCTGAGGTATGCCAAACCCAATGCAAAAGCCAGCTGTTACGGGCCTACCAGACCTATCCCCACAGCATTAAACACTTTACTGTTTAATTTTGTGTGGTTGGGGAAGGTTAGGTTTAAAGAGTCTGCAGTGACTGTTATAAATGTTTGATTTTGTTCCTGTTGTGTTTGATGTTGTTATGCCTTCTAAATGTTTGTGCGTATGTTCAGTTGAATAACTGACAGATGGTGTATTTTGTAAAGTCATCTTAGTTTATGGTAACGTTCATAATTTGTGGTGTCCTGAGTGGTTATGAGCATGCACAATGATGCTGCTTTATCACCGCCAAAAGCTTTAGTTTGCCCAGTTGCCCCAATCGATTAGAAATAACCCATCTGTAAATTTAGAATGCCAAGAAATCTGCAACTGTTGCCTTGAATTAAATTTGCAGACTTTCTCACCGTGAATACAATTGCGTCCTGTTCGTTACGAGCGTGCATTGTGTATGGCGTCAAGCCTACACGTGCTGTGTGTTCCAGTATAACCACATAAACACTGCCTCGTACCCAGTAAGTATGGGCATCATGAACATTAACCATTTCCTACAACAGGGAACAAGGATGGGGTTGAAACCTTTGTCATGTCTTCATGTTGGTACAGCTGTTACGAGCGTGAATGTCAAAAAGTAAGGTTTGCAATCCAAGGAAATCTGAGTCAATCCACTACCATCGCACGATATTTTTTCATTAGAAGCCCAGTGTAAGAACTTACAGATACTATGTTACCACTCTGTTCCTCTTTTTTGGCAAACTATGTACTTACTGACCATTTTTGGGATGGTGGCATATGACGATGTACAAAAGTTGCTCGGTGTCCTGTTTTTACAAAAAATTTTCTCATCTAGATGTCACACCTTTGCAACAAATACCGTAATGTATACATACATTGTGTGACTGCATTGTGACATGTCACACATACATAAGTCCCATTTGATATGATCCAGACCAATGACAGTGTCTTTCAGCATGGAGGTACTGAACATGTAGGAGGTGTATACGTGTACCTCCTGTTTAACAGTTAACACTAAAAAAAAACATGTAAACCGATAACAATTTATCACAACAGTTTCACACAGGATATGGCAGTGTATATTAACCCATGACATTTCCTATTCCTTTGTAACAGCACTTTAACACATGGCCAAGGCGGTATCAACCAAGTGTTGAACCCTAAAAACCTCTGCACAAGACCTTTTATTCGGGACACATTTCATTATTCTTGCAATTTTGCTTCTTCAAATGAAAAACATGTGAAAACAAACATACAATGCCAAGCCAATTACAGGCTAAGGATCATTTCTGTGTGTAAAAAAATTGCGCCTATGATTATATGATTATATGAGGGTGCGCCGAACTTTTTCACTACGCCGATATGCAATTGCATACACGGATGTGTGGCTCAGGATGGAACGGGAGTGACAGTCCATGCCACACTAGTGGTGCTAAGCCAATTAGTTTATCAATTTAACAAAATGGCATATCACTCTCTCGCAATGCAATTACCACATGAAAATCTTTGGTTGGCAACAATCAATAAGTTACAATAAATATGCAGGCCTAGGCCCTAAACATGTTAAATCTATCAACCGACCAGCTATGGCCGTGTCCGAAACAGGCTTCCAGAGCTACGGCTAGCAATGTCTACGCATCTCCGCACATTTCCAATGAAGGGAAGACCTACATGTACTAGACCTAGCTCTAGACAACAGATTCAGCCTAAGTTAAAGACAAGTTTCACTGTAACTTTAGACTTCAGTCTTTACTTTTCTCTGAAAGTGCAAACTTGCCAGCCTTTCCTTACGGCTAGGGCCTACTCATGCTAGGCCTAGTAATTATACTCACATTTACGATTTAGTAACAGTGAAATATTATAAGTCTTCATATGTACATAATGAACACGATCAAACAATTCAATCTGTCGAAATTGGAACTGATTCAACCTCCATGGTTCAACTCTACAAACATGACGAAGTACAATACACGCACAAGATGCACTATGGAAATGCATGCAGCAATATTACTACCGCAGAGGTAAGGACACGAGTTATAAAATATTTTATTATTACCTTCGAGAAGCCATTTTCCTCTGCTGAAATTTCTAGGCTAGCTTCAGCTCGATGCAATGTGATCAGCAAACTGGCCCAAAAGCTGCAGCTGAATGGAAGGACTCCTATCCTTGCTCAAATGTCAGGACTTTGCTCGAAATTTAGCATATTTTCAGAGCAAAGACATGCAACCTTTCTCGCCTACTTTACACGCGCAACCAGGAAGTCCATCAGCCGTCGGCTATTTTAATTAAACTGGTCTCCAGCATATCATTCCTGCCCTATTGAGCAAAGAAGTGAACGCTGGGCACCAGTGTATATGTACAGTACGTAGAAAAGTTTTGTGCGCTAGAACCGCTTTTACGGATGCCAATAAAAGACAAAGTTAGAATCGATTATTCTGTTGCACATTTTTATTCATATACTGTACTTCGATTCTTTAAATTAAAAGACATATTGAGATACCTTGATTCCTAAAGTAATGAGATAATCTTTCTGTTAAAAACACAGAGTTTTTGATACAACGTGAGAAAGATAGTTTCAAGTCTCTTTGTAAATAGCAAGCTGAGCACGGTTCACAATAGCGCGCCTCCAATAGTTTGCAACGCGTTGGCCAATCACAATGTGCAAAATCTGTCGACCCTTTCCAAACGCGTATTTGGTTGAGATTTCGTGCATTGTGCTTAGCCAACGCGTTACAAACTCTTGTAGGGGTGCTATTGTGAAACGCCGGTGTTAATTATGCATTAATTCATCGAATAATCATCTTAATTTTTTGCTGAGAATATACAAGAATTGCTTACAAATGTTACAAAATGTAGATGTGATACGTATCTCTAAATACTTCATAACTGATTTTCATACATGTGTGTTTATTTTTAGTTTATGCCAACCCCCAAAAAATTTCAAAATATTTAAAAAATAAAGTCTAGTGTGATAAGGCTGACGTTCATGAATGCCCAGCATACTTGTCCCACTATCCAAGAGCCTCGGTGAGTGTTGGTGACCTCTTTGCGGTCTCATTGGACATATTTTGCCTGAACGTAACTGACCCAGGACTGTTGTCCATACCCCGCTTCTTCACTGGTGCAGCCAAGAGTCTAGGCTCCATCAAACATGTTCGAAAAATCGTCCTACCAGTGGATTAAATTAATGAAAATACATTGTTGTTCTTGTATAACAGCATATAAAAGCCAGTTAAATTGAGCGTCTCATCTCATCGACTGCTACCTGGGCTGCCTATATACTTTGAGCTTGTGTTCGTCCTTCAGGGCTCCAGGGTAGCCTAAGGCGGTACGATTGTTCAGTTTATATCTTTCGAACAAAACTGAGTACTGAGTACTGACTACTAAAAATCATTAAGACGATTGAGCCTGGGTGAAAGTCACTTCCATGTATTACAACAAAAATCAAATATGTCTTTACCCTTTCCCGCAAGCTATAGGTACTGAAACAACCGACTCAAAACAAGATTCAGCATACAACAGTTTTGAAAGTTACCCACTTCGTCGATCCTTTTTGAAAGTTACTTCTATTTGGCATTATAGTGGTCTCACTATAGGTCATTAAGGAATGACTTAGTCAATAGCCCTTGGTCAAGTGCCTCTTCGTCCATAATAATCAATGTATGATCATTTGACTGACTGATATCACAGTCAAATGAAGGGGCGTATGTGGACTCGGCTCGGCCGAGTTCCTCCCAGGATTCAAATCCACGGATACCGAAAATTTCTCGGAATAATTCAGAAATCGCCCCAACATTTTTAAAATCCTGCTCCCGTCCTTCGTGGATTAGGGCGTCCGGAGCCACAGTGGTTTCTTCTGACGATGATTTGTTGTCTTGCGGATCATCGGTCAAGCTGTGGTTGAATTGGTCATTGTTCGCGACGTATCCATCACAAGATCCCTGGTCCATATCTTCGCTAGGTAAATCATCTTCGTCTCCATATCCCGCTGATGGCCACGCTGATTGCTCCAAAAGTAGTTCATCTTTCGCCAAACTACAAGCATTTAATTAATGAATGAAATCAGAAAACAGCAGGACTTGATAACCGCTTGGATACAAAATCAATTTGAATAAAATTGTTTTTAATTCTTAGCCTGAAACGCGATATTGGGGCCAATAAGGCGGGCAGGGCACGAGCTCGCCAGTGGCTGGAAAGGAGTTCCCGGCGGATATAAAGATTTCATAATGGTCATGGGCTCCTGAATTTCAAGGGCTATTTGAAGCTTTCCGCCTCGGAATGTAAGATAGTGATGCGGGCATCTTGAGTCATTGCCCTCTCACCGGTCCTTCCTGCAGTCGCTGGTCGCATCCAATCGTGACGGTCTATCCAAGGGATTCTCCTTCACACAGTTAATGATTAAATTGTCTTGCTCAGCATCTCCAACCATTCCTGAGAAAGGTCCAGAAAGAAATAAGAGACACGCTCCCAGGTAGATTAACCGATGGCTGAGAGGCTTCTAAATTATTAATTTGTTCTCGTGAAATTATGGGCTGGAGAGGCATCATATGATAGACTTGATGGAAAATACTGTATTGAGAATTTCGTCCAACAATGGATGAACTTAACTATTACCCGTTTATTACGCATAATTGAATGATATACTGCAGTGTGTTTAAAGAAACAAGTGCTCGCAACGTTTACAACTAACCTCTGTTTCATCTGATAAACAAATGGAAGCAGCTAAACATCCATATTTCGCATGCTTGATTATAAAATATTTCGAGTAATATTCTACACGGAATCTTTGTTTTCTTCTGGAGCGTCAGGATACGCCGAGCGTCTGGATAAACGCGTGCTCAAGTAAAAAAATGCACGCGGGCTAGTAATTTATTATTAGGAAAAACTTCGAAACTCCAGAGAGCCAGCCATCATTGTGCTCCGTACGTGCGATTTACAGGGCCGTTTTCCAATACTCAACTTCGTCTTTGTCGCAGGCTTCGTGTTGGAAGCCAATCCTCGATTGTGGGCCTGAAGCGTTTAACTTAAATTGAAGAACTGTAATGTTTGGCTCTTTTGCATATATCTTAATACTTGTTTTGTGGCTCTATATCAGACTTACTATTGCGCTTATAACCTCAAAGTCAGGAAGTAAAAAAAACAGTTGAAGCCTGACGGAGCCCAAGTCGAGTATTCAATGGAAAAACAGCCCAGGATCCCGTCAAAGAACACAAATGTCTGCACCAGTAGTGTGTGTATGAAAGAACGAAGTTTATCGTTTCCAGCTTACTGCAACTGTGCTGAATGATATTTTTAGTGATTTCTTCTGTGCACGCAAAAATAACATTTCCTTGTGTTCACCTTCAAGTTTCACCCGCCCCACATTGCCACCTGCTGAAGAAGGTTTGAGCCCGGCTGGGTCCGAAACTTGTGCCTATGGTTGGAACAGTTCGCTCCCCTCCCCCTGGGGGGTGGAGATGAACAGAGCCAATGGTAAGCGGCTACATGAACTATTTCCCTGTGCCTAGTATTTACAGAGGTGAGATGGTTTTATCACTTTGGCGCTCCGCTTTAAAACTCTTGCGGAAATCTCACTCTTGGGGGCGCTACATCAGCTATTATTTTGCACGTGCGTCACACTAGCACTTCGCTGTCGTCGCGATCATTGCGGGGCAGCAAAATCTCAGTCTTCAGTTTACAATGATTGTCTTTGCTAGAATGCTAAATGGGGTTTGTCATTTGACGACATTAAACTGTTTAAGGACTTTGAGTCACGCAGAAAAGACGTCTACTGCTGCAAAATTAAGAACAGGTAGCTACATGTAAAATGTTACAAAACTTTTACATGCGTTGTTATGTTGCCTTCACCACTAGTGATATGCATGTTTTTGGCATACTTTGAGTGTGTTTGTTGGACTTTGTGTAAATATCAAGGCATTGAAGGTTTTACTTTATCATCACCCATCAGGATTTTTGTTTTTTCAGTGAACATAACATGCACAATGTGTCAGTCATGTCAGTACCCCACCCAATTAATCATCCAATGAAACTTGAAGCTTTTGCCAGTTTGCTGTGGGGCAGTGCGGACATGCGGGAGTTTCACAGAATCGCTGGTAGCAACCACACCGCACTGATGAAAACAACTGCAACGAGCGTGCGCATGCATACTGATCAAAGAAAAAGATTGTGTAACCTGATCCTTGGACTGGCTGTGCGTGCAAACTCCACAGTTAAAGGGGCAGCCATGGTCGCTGTTTTCACCAGTGCGGTACCTGCCATTTTTTGAGTAACCTGGATGTCCCTGCTGCCCCATATGTTGTTGGGACATGTTATGATAATTATATAGGGAGGGATGTGTGGATTTACATGATCACTCGATCTTTGGACCATCTAACAGTCTTACTGCATGATTTTCCAAAAATTCAACCATCAATCAATTGCCTTTTCTTTTCCACTGTGTTTATAGTACATTGTTTTGAAAAAGGCAAGTAGGCCTAACATTGGAGATTTCACACACAATCATCAACTGATAGTATATTGCAATCTCACAATTGTGCAGACCGACTGATCACACCAAACAGTAACAATAAATTACTGTTCTGTTTAAATGATTTCTGAAAAAAGGCAAAAGGATTTACTGTCATAACCATTATCTGATTGCATTTTCTGTATGTAGGAATATTACGTTTCAGGCTGAGATATGTCCTATGGATGGTGGCCCAGAGAAGCCATGCAAGGTCATACTGTTCGAATAACATTGGGCATGCTAGTCATGGGTCAACATACACAACATCACTTTTGAAAGCGCGGTTTGCCTATCACAGATTGAACAGAAATGGTAAGGGTCCTTGACATTTTGTAGAAGCAGTTTGGAAGTATAGACAAACAACTGGAAAATGAAAGAATTCACATCCTTTGCAGATTTGAAGGTCTTACATTTAGATATGCTAATTATGTGTTAGTTTGAAGGAATGAAGGATATTTTGTTTCATGAGGATTACATGTAGAAGCTTGTCTTGTACAGCATGGTTTGGAAATTCCTCACAGTATTTATGTATTCTGGCATTTTTTCATTGTTCTAATAGTTTCATCTCAGAACACTCACAGTGTGAGTGTGAAAGATGCATCCAAGGAACACCAGCAGAAACCAGTGGAAGCAGAACGTTGCAATGTATCAAAGTTGGAGAAAACCCCCTCTCCCACGGAGCCAAGAACACAAGAGAACCCTGCTGATGTGTCACAGCAGACTCCTGTTCTGACCAGGCCCACATCCTTGCTAAGAATTCCTGCTGCAGGTGAGGATAAACGAGTCAACAAACAGAATAATAAAGCCTCAAGTCAGAAGGACGGACGGTTTTCAACATCAGTAGCACCATCACCTATCAAGAAGAGAGCTACTGCATCGGTCTCAACAAATGCATCATCATCAAAACAAACATCAAAAGCATCCCCAACAAGGAAGAAGGTGTCAAAGGAAAAGGTGCTGGTGTCACATAAGAAAGGCCAAAACCCTCAGAAGAATATTTTGTCCTGTTCTGGCCAAGCAAAACTTTCATCCACAAAACCAAACACTCAGAGCAAGGCTGATGCAGGGATCAAGGGAGCAAAAACTGGTAATCAAAATACAAAAAAGAGTAGCACGTCTAAACTTGATAGGGGCAAAACTGCATCGATTCAGGCAAAGTCCAAAGGGGCAAGTAAAAGTAAACCTGAGACAGGAAACCAGCAAACTTTGACTGGTAACCAAACTCTAGTTGGGAACAGTTCAACCAGTCACAAGGAAGCAGCAATCATGTCAGCTGTGTCACAATCTCATTTGGCAAATTATGCCAAATCTGATACGAAGGCACACAGAATAGAGACTAGCGCTCAACCTCACAAGAGTGATTCAGCAAGTGACCCTGATGGTTTGGGTCAGTCATTTGGTCAAAGGTCAAGTCAAAGTGCAGGTCAAAAGTCAAGTATGGCTACACAAGCAGCTGCTGACTCTGCCTATTCAAACAGGAGTTCTACTATGAATCACCCTCTCAATGGTGCAATAGTAAGTGAAGCAAGTGCAATTCCAAGTGAGCCTTTTAACTTGTTAACTGCCAGTAAGAGGAATTACTTCAGCACAATACAGTTCAAACACATGATACCGCCAAAAGTTGGAACGAGGAGCAAACTCCACAAAGGACTAAATGAGTTCAGGGACGAGCACAATGAAGCTACCTTTTTTGATTCTGCAGTGGACAGAGACTTTAATGTGGATGAGGTGGTCCACACCAAAGTCCAGTCTAAATCTAGCAAGGAGAAACGTCACTACTGGGGTATTGTAAAAACCCCACAAGCTTACCTGCAACCCTTCATGGATGTCAGCATCTTCTGTGGCATGGTGAGTATCTCATCTCCTGACAATGTTCTGCACTCCAATTACAGCAGTTTGCAATCAAATTTTGTTCGCCAAGCATGAAATATTCAGTGACAAATTGGACAGATTTTCATGCAGATGAAACTGATTTATTTGGCTCCAAAAGAACAGGGGGATCTTATGGTTCCATACTAAGGATGTCCGACTTTCAGAATCACAAAAGTAAGATTTGGTACTCAGAATTTGCTTTTCCCATCTAGGTCCAGGAAGCGCAAGCGTTGTTTGACTCTGCCAGACAACATGACCAACCACTAGAAACAGATCATTATAACACTATGCTGCAAGCATGGGCAAGAAAAGTAAGTCATGTTTCCTAACTTGCATGATTTGTTGGTGTTTCCATCGCTTCAGTCTTCTTTTGCTTCAGGTTTGTCATAATTCCAAGAATAAATCACTCTGTTTATTTCAGGGAGATCTTCAACAGGTCCGGAATTTGTTCTCTCAGATGACTGCAAGTCAAGTGAAGCCAGACCTACAATCTTATGCTGCTGCATTGGAATGTATGGGACGGTAAGGCCCTGTCTATTTCTGCCAAAAATACTGTATGAGAGAGAAAACTGATGTCTTTTTGCTAACATTGTTTAGCAAAACTGTTCAAGTATCTTGATGAGTAAAATTGGCTAGGCAGCCCCCAAAAAGAAAGCATGTCATGCAATGCCATTACTAATGTGGATGGCTTAAATCTTATCAGATTCAGTTTGCTTATTTACCCAGAATGAAGGATACTGACCGCAGCACTGTCACCAAATGCCTAGAGCAAATGGAATCCGAGAAACTATCAGTCTCTGATATCTTCAACGTCTGTAAATTCACCAATGATAGTAGAGAGGTCATCCTGCGTTTACTTCAAGATGTCATCCCAGGGTTCCAAGCCCCGCCTCCTTCACAGCGCCCTCAGTGCCAGCTACAAATTGTTCAGGATCTGTATGGAGAAGGCAACTCAACAAGCAAGGTTTACACTGCCTATGATTTGAATGACTTCGTTTCACATGTCGCATCATTTCTGTACAATTCCATTACTTTTTGTATTTGCATTTTGCCATGAGGGCTCTGGTTGCACGGTATAGGTGTCTAATGCCACTAGGCACATTTGTATGGTAGTAATTTAAGCTAGTAATTATTTGCATTTCAGACCAATGCAAGCTCTTCTGATGTCATCACCAAGGAAGAGATTCTCTGCAAGCTAGATGAACAGATGGATATGGAGAAGACAGAGACAGTGATGGTGCCGTCTATAGAACAAGAGAATCCTCTGACTAACCACACCCTTCAAAAGGTACAGTACATCAACAGCCACGCCCTCTTTCATCAGTAACCATATCCTTACCCAGAAGCCACACGTGCGTGCATAGGGATGAATAGTCACACCCCCGAATAGCTTTGTCTCTGGGAGAAAAAAAGGCCAGGCCCATCGAAGAAGGTTGATGGGTTCATTTATTGAAGTAAAGAATCCTCCCAATGACAAAATGTGAAGGCTTATCACACCTCATTCCTCTTATGTTGTTAAATGCTGAAACTGTGTACATGTAACATTTCCAAAACTAACCTTTTCTTCTTGCTGCAGCGTGCTATCTTGGAAGAGCATCGACAGTTATGGCAAAGTGCCTTATTGACAGCCTTGAAATTTGAAATTCAGAAACTTGCCAAGATAAATAAGGTCAAACGTAAGTAGAAAATTGTTTCTACTGTGAGTAGTGGAGTCTTTTCAGATCCATTGACCCACAGCGGATAACACCAATATGTTTTGAGTTTGAATGAAAATCGCTCATGGTGATCTTAGATAAAGTTTAAACTTTATTTACATTACCAGAAAACAACAGAACCTGGACTTCTGAATTCATGTGAAAGACGGATCAGAAACATAGTTAACTGCAGCTTGTCAGTGAAATTTGCCAGAAATTGTGCTTTTGGCCATTGTGAATTTTCGATATTTTTAATAGAGCTGTCAAAATAAATTACAAGCTGAACCATATGTGCCACTTTACCGCAGGAGCGACAGTTGGCAAGTTGAACTTCTACCCCTTCCTGTCCATCATGGATCCCAAGGAGTATGTAGAACTAATGCTAGAAGCTTTACAGAACCTAGCTGTGTCAACAGAGGGCAGTATGACAGTGTCACTGGCCAGAGAACTTGGTAACAGGGTCCAACGGAAATTCTTCATTCGAAGGAAGATAAAGATAGGTGTAGCCGACAAGGTATTGAAAATTTCATTTTTTTGGCATGCAGTAAAACTACTAAAAATGCCATTTATAAAAAGTAGTTTGACATCACCAGACACGGCTTAAACTAGTTTTGTCTGCTTATTTGTAGTTACAGGAACTATACAGACAGTATGTGAGTGAGGGCGTTGGTTTGAAAGTTCTGAACTATCGAGAACTGTGGCAGAGTCTTGAAGACAAGAACCCTGAAGGGCCCACTGTGGTAAGCAGACATTGTATGGTTTGGTTGTGCAACAATGAAGTATGAATTTTTTATTAGAGGTAGTCCATTTTGATCTTACGTCTGCTTGAATCTTTTTGTAGGATGCTGATGTACAAGGCTGGCCTGCAAATATAATTTTAGGGGTAAGTTGTGATGAATTAAGCGTTTCTTAATTTTTGTCCTCTTTTCTGAGAAAAGTTTAGACAGTGGACTAATCATTAAGAGTTAATAGATGGCAGGATTTTATATTAAGGATTTTGCAAATGTTGATGAATTTTGAAAGGTTGAACTTCAACCTAAGGCATGGAAAATGTTTAGAAAATTACCGGAATCCAAGGGATTTTCGGAGGAATTTTAATAGTTTTGTGTATTCAACTTTTTCCACAAGCTGGGAAGTCTTCTTGCTGACATCATGATCAGAGAAGTCAAGATTAATATAAACATGGTCAACAGCAAGAAAGAGAAGTAAGTACCATCAATAGTAGTATCTTGTCTTGAAAGTAAGAGACATCCTGAAGAAGTGAAACAATTGGTAACTACCCTTTCTCCCTCATCTTTGTTTTTTTACAGAAAAATGATTCCAGCTTTGTATTACATGTACACCTACAGGA
The DNA here is from genome assembly GCF_001949145.1 of Acanthaster planci. The sequence continues at coordinate 637,305 of NW_019091479.1, read as the reverse complement.
GTTTCAAGCAAGTTGGATATGTGAAGGTTGGACACCATACTTTGAGTCAACAGTTTAGTGTTTGACTTAATTTGGGAGTTGTCAGTTTTGCAATAGCAATAGTAGTTGAGTTCTAATAGGAGTATAGATATTGAAAGTTGGCGTTTTTTGTTTTCAATTTCTCATTCTTAGCCACACCCATCCCTCGTTGAGTTGCTTCAGCAAGCCAAGAAATCCCAGATGCCATTTGAGAGCAACCTTCTGCCTATGCTAACCCCTCCCATCCCATGGACCTCTGTCAAGTTCGGAGCTTATCCTCTCAGTACCAGTAAGTTACCATGACAACCAGTGCAGTTTCAGTCAATTAAATTTTGTAACTAGTGAGATCTAAAATAATCCATACTGCCCTGTTCTTGTTTGCAGCTAAGATCATGCGTTGTAAAGACGGCACAGCCCAACATCAGCTTCTACTGGAGAAGACTAAGTCAGCTGAGTTGTATCCAGTACTAGATTCTCTCAACCAACTAGCAACTGTACCATGGAAAGTCAACAAACCCGTGAGTTATAAAGATGACTCTACAAACAGTCCAAGATGGTGCTATCGACTTCATTAAATATGTTTTGAATGGATACTTGGGACTAGAAATGCCATCCACTACATCTTTTCCCTTTTTGTTTCTCCCACTGCAAATTTGTTAAACTAAAAGGTGTATTTATGTTCCTGACAGGTCTATTCCTTGTACTTGTTTTCAGATTCTCGACATAATCATGGCTGTGTTTAGGGAAGGAGGAAGTGAAGTGTTGGACATACCCCAGCCACCATCTGTGCTCGCTCCTGTACCCAAACCGACAGGGTAAAACATTTCATTGCCAGATTCTTACCTTTATCACGTAATGTTCTTGATTTGGCTTTGTAACCCTAACTTAGTCGTTTTAATTTCCAGAGAGGCCACTGCAGAAGAACTGGCAAAGGTTCAAAAAGAGAGGGCAGCATTGCGCAAGAAGCAGGCAGAGATGCATTCACTACGCATGGACATGTTATATAAGTTGTCCATTGCTGATAAGGTGAATCTCAGTTTTTGTTTAGGAAGAACTTTGATAAGATTCATATCAGAAAGAGATAAGTAAACACAGATAAAGTGGTGTACTTTCTGAATCTCAATTCTAGTATCGTGATGAAGTGACGTGGTTTCCACAAAACATGGACTTCCGTGGGCGTGTCTACCCCTGCCCTCCTTACCTTAATCACATGGGCAGTGATGTCAGCAGGAGCATTCTATTATTTGCTAAGGGGTTACCATTAGGGAAGGATGGGCTAGATTGGCTGAAAATTCATCTGGTGAATCTGACAGGACACAAAAAAAGGTAAACTCAATTTTTTTCTACAGAGTGTAAATGTCTAGAAATTAAAACGTAAAATGAGTTTTTTAATTAAAGCCATATCAGTTTTTATTCTTTCAAAGAAAAGAAAAGTATTTGAATGTTATTTATAAATGTAAACTTTTTCACAGGTGTTCATTGGCTGAGAGATTAAAATATGCAAATGAGATGATGCCAAAAATTAGCGACTCGGCTGAAAATCCACTGAATGTAAGTGTTTTGTAGGTTAATTCAGATAATGTCGTTTTACAAAGAAGTTTTGCAAATATTTGAACTGTTAGTGTATTCTGTATTGAAAGTTTGATGTTTTGTTGTTTTAGGGATTTGGCTGGTGGACAACTGCTGAAGATAAGTGGCAGGTCTTGGCTTGCTGTATGGAGATCAACAAGATTATGAAACACCCTGGAGATCCCAGTACATATGTCAGTCACCTACCGATACACCAGGTGGGTGAAAGAACAGGCTTAGAATCAGTAATGAGGATTAGTAGAGAAAATGAAGTATGTGGGTAGGAAGAAAGTAGAATACTAGTGGGGAATGGGGTCAGGATAAGAGAAGGGGATGGGTACAGGATGGTGTAGGAGACGGTGTGAGATTGGGAGATGGGATTGTGATGAGGACAAAAGGTGGGAATTGGGAGTGTTGTAATGGAGTGGAGAATTGGGTCAGTTCATCGGTTGGGGATGGTTCATCGGCTGATACCTTATCCGGAAAGCAATAAACATTACTAAACATTCAAATAGGTGTGGAGTGCATTTGGTGGAAATGCAGCTTATGTGAATTAATGTTACTATTTGACAGGATGGTTCGTGTAACGGTCTTCAACATTATGCAGCCTTAGGTCGAGATGTCGTAGGAGCACGGCAGGTTAATCTAACTGATACAGAAGCACCCCAAGATGTCTACAGTGGAGTGGCAGAAATGGTAATTGCCGTGGTGTTGACTTGCTGCAGAAATGCAATGCACTGCTCCTTGTGCTGCTTTGTTCTTGACTTAGAAGTGTTCTGAAACTTGGGCTGAGTCAATTTGAGTAATTCACTATTTGAATATTCCACCTCAATTTGATCAAATATCCACATATTTGGTCATAACGATCGGTAGATTGTTGATGAATAAACCATATACAATATCAGTTGCAGTAACACACACAGTTGTACATTATGATCAATATAATAGCTTCTCACATCTAGGAGTATCTCCAGCCACGATTTTGCAAGATTTAAGAGATGAACAAGACTTCTTGCCCTGTTGAAAATTTCTATTCTTTTTTGTTTTTTTAATGCATAATTTACTTTTTAAATCGTAAGATTTCTTTTGCTTTTCATTTGAATCTGCTTGAAACAAGCCTCCATAGTGCGATGTTTCTCATTTAAAACAAAGGAAAATTTCCCTTCCTTTTCATGAATTTTGCGTTTGGGTATTCAAATTCAAAAAATATTTTTTGAGTATTCAACAATCGATCGAATATTCGGTTATTCGGCACAGCCCTAACTGAAACGTGTACTTCAAACTTCATTCATTGCTGGAATTTGTTGAATCTGGTTCAGTGCCAAGGTTTCTATTCAAAGAGGAATTAAGTTTGAAATAACACTGAAATAAAAGCACCAATTGACCAAACTTAGTTCAGCAAGATTCTCAGTTTACGTCTCTGCACCTTGAGGTTTTAAGTAGCAAGAAATAAGTCTAGGTGTCGATATCTATTGTGTTTCTGTTGTAGGTTGGAGACATTTGCAAGAGAGATGCACAAAATGGAGTGCATCTGGCTCGCATGCTGTGTGGGCAAATCCATCGCAAGGTAGGCCAATAAAATTACTATGGCTAGTCTAATGAAAATGGATGTTGGCAAAGCAGTAACATGCCTATTGGTCCCCCCCCTCAGGTTGTCAAGCAGACCGTCATGACGGTCGTGTATGGAGTGACTCTCTATGGAGGTAAGTTACAAATCTTGAAGCAGTTGAAGGAGTCAAGCAACATTCCTCCAGAACAGATGCAGTATGCCGCTGGATATCTGGTCCTCAAAGTCTTCCAAAGTCTGCGTCAGATGTTTACCAAGACCAGAGAAATACAGGTGAATATCTTGTACGGCCTGACAAAAGGCCTGTGGAGAGAGTAATGTTTAGATTTTGGGGAAAAAATGCAAAATAATGGGAGGTTGGGGGCTGTAAAAACTGCAGCCATTGATGGGATTTCAAACCACGTTAAAGAATAAGAAATGCCACTTCTCAATTCTACAAATTTGTGAACAGTTTCTGAGCTTGTCAGCCAGTCAAAGTGTATTGGTCTACTTGATTGCTTGGGTAACAAGTGACTTGAATATTATCAATTCATTCCAGGATTGGTTGACTGAGTGTGCTTGGCTGATTTCCAAAGCTGGACAAACAGTTGAATGGGTCACCCCACTAGGTTTACCAGTGGTCCAACCTTATCATAAGAAGAATCTCCGAGTCATTAGCCATGCTGATCGGATCATGTACCATGAAGATCGAACTGATGACACAGAGTAAGTCGTATCTGTCCATCCTTGTGTCAGCACAAACCAGATAATGTACCAAATAACTTGCCCTCAGTAGCTTTTCTGAACAGAAGTTTACACAATACTTCGGTCATTTCTTGGGATGGAGTCTCATTTTATGAACCTAAATCTTGCTTTCACATTTTCTCCACAGGCGGCCAGATTCCATGAAGCAGAAGAACGCTTTCCCACCTAATTTCATCCATTCCCTTGACTCTACTCACATGATGCTGACATCTCTCTATTGCCACAAAGCTGGCATAGACTTTGCCTCAGTGCATGATTGCTTTTGGACTCATGCGTGCTGTGTCCCCGTCATGAACAAAGTAAGCTACTGCTATTTCACTGGTTTCTCTATGTGCACCTGTTGCCGCTCAATCAATTCCACTCTGACTCGTGGAGAAATTCTGTGGTAAGAGTTACTCTTAATGAAAATCTGGACTGCCTGCATTTTTTTTACACCAGAACCCACCCAATGGATACGACAAACCAACTTTGGGATCACTGATCGTGATCCAGATCCGTGTGAAACAAACAGGACCTACATCAACAAAATGTAGGTTTCATTGGCTCACAAATAATTATTTTTTTTCTGCTATAAATCATTAGTATGTTCATTCTTTTCAGATTTGCAGAGAGCAGTTTGTCAGGCTCCACAGTGAGGAAATTCTTCAAGATCTGGCAGACTTCCTGATGCAAAAATATGGTCATTTGTAAGTCATCACTACATGTATTTTGAATATACATGTAATAGCAAACTGTTTAACTACACTTAAGATCAACATCTCTCAATGTTCATAACAAAATCTCGTTACTTTTCCCCTCAGAAACATAATTAGCACTGCCAAGTTGTTGAAGACCAACCCAGAAATGAAAACCATCGGAGATTATATCATCCAGGTTCCTGAAAAAGGAAAATTTGACCTCCAGAAAGTCTTGCAATCAACATTCTTCTTCAGTTGATAACCCTTAATAAGAGGAAGAGATTTTAAATTACCCTGTTTCCTATGGATGTGTGATCTGTGCTCAGTGTTACTACTGAAAATTCTGCCTACAGAAAAATTCCACATGGGCAAGTTCTTCATGAATGTAAAGTCAGTGTTGTACAAGCTACAAGCATTGTAGATTTATCCTGTCTTAGCTTGATGCAGTTGTGAGCTTGTCAGGTAGAATAAACCTTTTGTGACTTAAATTTGAATAAAATCTGGTACATATACACCAAGTTATTTGATTGCACATAAACATACCAACTTGAATTCCCCAGACTAAAGACACTGTATACCTCGTGATTCTATACCCAGCAAGAAATGAGACCGAGGGGTACCCCC